>JAATLQ010025007.1:0-11900 GCA_013421005.1 Heliconius erato x Heliconius himera
CCTGAAGCCTACACCTGTGGTCGCAAGTCCAAGGCACTGCTCCATCCATGCTTTTCATCATTTAAAGGCCGTAAATAATATTAGTTGCAACTACCGTCCACATTTAATGTTAGTTCGATACGACTACCCTCTTGTTATTTATCACTTCCGACATATGTGAGGAATATGTCAGGATGTACGAGCAGTAACGATAGTGATAAGTGTTTTTATTTATTAAATTTCTAACCTGATTCCTAATTATATACATACAAGATACGCGCGAAAAACATAACCCTTCCTTAGCAGTCGGGAATAAACAGTATAATAAGTATTACGGGAATACTAACATTCTTTAAATTTTAAAGTATATTAATGGAATTCTTTAAAAAAAACCGGACAAGCGTGAGTCGGGCTCGCCCACCGAGGAATTCGTACAAAAATTGGAGGTCTCGAGCTTTTTCTGAAATTTAGGCTTAGCTTAGGCAGAGCCCTTTCATACCTCACTTGAATTAGCGACTTTAATGCCAAAATTTTTGTTTTTAGGATTTAACCACAAATCTATAGTTTTTAGACTTTTTCCTGAACAAGTACTACTTGTAGATACTAGCTAGTCAAATTTTATAATTCTAGGTCAACCGTAAGTAATCTATTAATTTTGAGTCCCTTTATAGCGACGAAATATGTTGTTTTTGTTACTTAAGGCTATTATTTTTTAGGAATTAACTAAAAATTTATAGTATGGTCCTGATTTTTTTCTGAACTAGCACTACCTGTATATGCTAGCTGCCAAGTTTCATAACTCTAGGTCAACCGGAAGTATCCTATGAATTTTAATTCCTTTGATAGTGCCGAAATACGCGTTTTTGGTATACAAATGGTCATATCTTTTTTTAAGTAAGTGTAGAAATATATTTTTTGTATATAAGTATATAAAATTAAACGAGGGCTTCAAATTCTTCAACTGGCTCGTTTCACATGGAACGGCCCATATAATATTTATATTATAAACTAAGTTATGAAAATTACAGTGTTTAATATACTCTTCCAGTATTAATAAAGAACGTTAAATTAAAATGTAAAAATCTGCATATTGAAATTATTCAAATACTTCAAAGAAATAACTAACGTCTTGAAAGGTGCCTAGAGCAGACTACGACGAAGTTTGGTATGTGCGCAAGGATAAGGAGAGCGGTGTGGGCAAATGGGGAGATGCACGTACAACATTCTAACAGGCAAATCCGAGCATAGCACTCGTCGGGAGTTTATTACCCTGCTCATATTTACACAATTTGAGTGGGTGTTAGCGGTCTAGGCGCGACCGACATCTCTATATTCCCTTAGGTCCATACTTTTCTATATTCCATTTGTGTGTGTGCAAAATATCAAAAATGTCTTATTTTAAGATACTTCAGGGCAGTGTTTTTTGATGTTATCGAACAAATACTCTTTATTTTCTTGTATTTATCAGAGAATTTCTTTCGAGAATCGCTTTCCGAAGAAAATCCGACAATTTATACATTGTATAAATTTAGAATTATGTGGCTTATATGTTAGAATTTAGAATTTTGTGGCTTATATTTTTAATCAAACATTGATATTTATCTTGCGTAAAGTGGTTGTTAGAGAGAATCTAGTGTCAAGACACTCCGTTCTTTGATTTTCGTGGAAATTCGAGATTATTAGGTGTTGAGTGGAATGAACGCCACACTGTTTTGGCAGAGCAGAGAAAATACAATAATTTTCTTTTTTAGTGAAGAAGAAGAAGGCTCCGTAATAATTCACTACAATATAAAAATTGGCAATGGAATTAATTAAATCAATTAGCATCAAGATTTATGTATAAGGATATTAAAGCACCGAATGAATGAAGACAACAACAGCTATAAAGAACACGAGACCAACTCGAGTGATTAAGTATCTAATTTAAATACAGTCGCCCGATGCGGACGTCTTAAACGTAAAGGGAGCGGTGCTCGCGGAAAACGGAAGACCGAATCTCTTCGCAAAAGGAAGGAGAGGAGAGGCATTAAATTAGGGTAGTCGCTGAAAAAGTGCACTAACAACATTAGCGAATAGAACAATGGCAAAGCACACAAAGAAACGGAACGCCCAGACGAGCCGGGAGCACGCTTAGTTGGTGAGGCGCGGCGCGGCGCGGGCGTGCACGTAACTACGAGTACACAGCGACACCCGCATCCGCGCACAATGAACCGAACTTACACTAATGAACCTCTGTATCTACTAAAGAAAATCTTCTCTTCTCAGAAAAACGAAACGAATTAGATAAAAGTTTTCCACTATTCTCTTTGAACACATCGATCGATATAATTGAACGTAGTTTAATAATCTTACAAAGCGTTAAGCTTACAGTCTTGGATTCCTTCAAATTAAGTCTACAACGTATAAAGATATAAAATTACTTATATTTCTATACATTGTCAAAATATGTTTGCTAATAATCATAAGAAAGAATTGATTTACTGGGTTAATTTTCAAAATGAGAAGATGCCGTAGCTTAGATAGTTGGACACAACCACACTAGCAAGGATTACTAGAATACTAGTTTTACTAAGAAAATATACAGAAAATATTAAAAAGTTACCTGTAAAGAAATTCAACGTCACGAAGAGACATTGTTGAATTAATTTTCTAATACCACAACGTTTTATTTCAAAGTATTAAAAAATAAATATATAAAAAAACGCTTCACGTTGAATCCCATACACAGAAGGGTTGGCAGAGGGAACCTAGTGTTAAGACACTCCGTTTCCCACTTTCTGGCGAATTTTGGAAGCATTCCGAGTGAAATGACAGAACTCAAGAACGACGACAGACAGAGCGAAGAAATGGAAATATACATTTAAATGAATATTTCAACATATTCATTTCATCGAGTGGGGATCGAACCCACAATCAGTCAGGTTTACAATCACACTTTATGTCCCTGCGCCACGACTGGCCTTATAAATTAAAAATAATTATACGTCATTTAAAATTAATATCAAATATCAAACACCGAAAATTAGAAAATAGCAACTTTTGATTAGAGAAGTGCACTTAGAGGAGTGCTTTAATTTATATCCTGTTTCCAAAGTTAGTAAAATACGATATTCTCGATTCGTAAATCGTAGTCTAACTCAACACTGCCTGTATTTTATGGCTGTTGATGATAACTTACGACCCCATTTAATCCACTTTAAGAATACGGACATCTGCAGACTACGAGAGAATTTCTTGAGGGATCATTACAAATTGTGTTTTTATCATGAAAAAATACATGTTTTTAACTATTATTATTACCTATACGTTTCTTCAAAAGTGTCCATTATATTTATAAATAAATAAATACATCAGCTTCACGTTGTATCCCGCACACAGCAGGGTAGGCAGAGGGAAACTAGCACTCCGTTCCCCACTTTCCGCCGAGTTCTGAAGGCATTGCATGTTGAGTAGCGGAACTCAACGCCGCGCTTTGCCTCGACACCAGAGCGAAGAAAATGAAAATATAAATATAAATAAATATTTAATTTTCTCGAGTGGGGATCGAACCCACAGCCAATCGATTTTACAGTCACACTTTGTGCCCCTGTGCCACGTCTGGCCTCAATACATTATATTTAAATACATGTTATTAAATAGTTATTATATGTAGGTACATTATATGTTTCCGAGTATAAAATATTGTAAATCTAAAATTTAACTCGAAAGCAATAGATATGATACGCTTAGAATTATCAAATGCACCGTCGTATGACCTCGACAAAATTGCTGAACTTGCTCGCTTCTACAAACTATTGGAATCAATTTCTAACTTAGCCTTCGCCTGAAACCGCAGAGTCGAACTGAATTAGATTGCATTAATGGTGAGATTCTCTATCAAAGAGCCGTTGTGGTCACTCAATGGAAGGTTTTAAAATATTGAAACGAAGATTTAAAAAAAATATTACCTATATAATATTTTTTTACAGTCAAATATTTATATTTAAAAGAAAAATACTACCATGTAAGTTGCTGTTTGGATGAATATGACAATAATTTATTTAAAGTATTTGGGTATAAAGTTTCTACTAACGAAGGGTCTAAAACATTTAACGTAGGTTAAAGGTGTTAATGTTGAAAGTTGAGAGGTCGACGCTGCTCACCCAACACCACTGTCCAACAAATTAGGAACAACATTAATATATTCTCTATACACGACAACTTTCCACAATAAGCAGAATGTATTAGTGTTATTTATCTTAGCTCATGCGCTAACAAAGTTTTAATTGCAAGCGCCGATACAATTTGCGTACAAATGAATTTATTCGCTGATTCCGCAGTACATTGGGGAAAGCGCGGGAGGGTGCGGGAGGGCGCGGGAGGGCGGGCGGCAGTGTGTGGACGCGGACTGTTCGCGTGTGTTGCACCGCCAATTGTGGGTAACGACGGGGCGTTTAGCAGTCGCCGAACACACAGCTGCAGTATGTAACGCATTCAAAACTATCATAGAAAAACGTCTACCATTGTACAATAATGATATGAAAATAATTCTTTTACGTAAAACATTTAAGGTAAATCTTAATAATAAAATACTAACGTTTGTTTTTGTACGAGTAAAGGGTGAAAAGGCATTCAACATTAAAGAGTGGAACTGGTACAGTGTTCTGTATTTGACCAAACAATGGGGTGATAGCGGTACGTGCGTAAATCAAACGTCGCACAATAACAGAGCCGCCCGCGACCACCCCAGCTCGTCCCCGGCCACCATCGTTCCACCGCATCCGCGCCATCCTTTCTAGTTTGACTCAGCTCCGCTTTTCCAAGAGATGCGGTGGGTTGAATATAATAAATCTGCCATACTTATTTTAGCCACAGCTCCTTTAGATATAACGTATTTGGAGTTCATTTTTTAAATATTATATAAAAATGACTTATTCAAATTTCATTTCTACCTTGTTTGTCACTTATCAGATTTTGTTATAAAAATATATATTATTTTTTTATTAAATTTCGCCAAAAGAGTTATTCCAAAACAATAAGTTATATTGTGTAAATACATTTCTAAATATTTATTAAGAAATAAATAAATACGGGCACCAATTTTCAAACATCAATTGAATATTGCAGCAATATAATGTAACCGGTATTATATTGGCTCGTACATACTGCAGTAGCGAGGATTACAATTCGAGTTCGGATAGTACGATGGCATCGCACTTTGTTCCATTCGCTGCAATTAACGCGGAACAATGACCATATAAATCGTATCTGAGCGTTGAGCTTATTTTATATTCATACGCAGAAACATGATTTTTTGTTAGAATGCCATTACATATATATTTTTTATACATATATATGTATAAATGAAGCCAGTCGTGGCGCAGCGGCACGAGGTGTGACTGCAAAACCGAAATATTTACTTAAATTTATATTTCCATTTCTTCGCTCTGGTGTCGAGATTCTGTCACTCAACACGCAATGCCTCCAGAATTCGGCAGGAAGTGGGGAACGGAGTGTCTTGATACTAGGTTCCCTCTGCCTACCCTGCTGTGTGCTGGATACAGCGTGCAGCTGATTTTATGTATGTACATGTAGGTATGTATACGGAACGGAGCATAAGATGAAAACCTAACCAAAAAGATACATAACAAATCCTATAAATAGAAGGATGATAATGGCAAAGTAAATTATTTGGGTGGGTATTTGGAGCGCAGTGCGCTGCTTAATCTTACCTATACGTTTGGAGCCGAAGAACAAACAACCCGCGAGCTGAGATTACGCTCCGAATAAATCAATGTTACGACGCGTTAAAATATTTAAGCTCACGATTAATGCTGGGCGCGGATACCGTCTTATCGAACCGAACCGCACTAGACACAGCTGCTCGCACCGCCCGAGATCGTCGGGTTCTACGACGAATTAATCAAGACAATCCGCCAAATATTTCCGAATAAAACAATCACGTTAAATGTTTATAGATTTAACTCGTTTTCAAAAGCAACTAATTAAAGCCAAATCCAAATTAATTTTTTTCTTTCAAGAAATAGTACAATTCAAAAGTTTCATAATAAATATATCATAGATAAGATACTGTATGTTTATGGACGCCGTTAAACAAATCTCCCAAACAACTTAACAATATCATTTTACTGCAGTTAGGAATGAATACATAATTCTCACAAATGATCAACCGGAACCTTATCAAGCGTCGTTATATATGACGAAATTACAGTAGAAGTTTTACAAGGGCTCGTTAGGGTGGCTGTAACGATAACCGCACGAGATAACTGTTTCTAATCAGACGTAATGACGCAGCGCCTCGCTTCGCATGCTTCTGTGTAATACACGAATTTCGATTCCATTCCATGCGTTCGCATAATTAAATTGATTAGAAGTTTATAATTCAACATCCTAATTTGAAGCTTCAATGTCTTTATAGGTACCATATACATAGGTACCATTATTTAGTTCAGATCAAAAACTATCTAATAAAGGGAAACGGAGAAACTGAAAAAAAATTCTACTGTACCTTTTCGGTAATAAATATTTAAAGTTGCTGAATTAAATTTCATTCTGATTTTTATTAAGAATTCCACGAACCGAAGAGGATGGATACTTCTGATATAACGATATACTGGCGGAAGTAATAAAATAAAACGATTTTACATCTCTAGGGGAAACGAACGTTTTTGTCGAATGGGAAAAGTCGCTCGCGACTTCTCATTTTGCGATAAAATCGGGAACGTTTTACGACAATCTTCTATTCGATTACCATTAAACAACAATCTTAAAAAAACTTTTTAGCGATCTAAGTCTTAGTGCTCGCTTTTGTTCAGAAACAGATTAAAGGACGAACTTTGCTTCCTAATCTCCTTAATTTATTACTTTATAGCAGATCAACATGTCGATAGAGAATGAATATAGGAAACAGTTAAAACATAAATATAAGCAACCTTCAGTATATATGCCTATGAAATGCTGCTTACATAAACACTGGCTTATTTTTTTCTAGCGTAACGCTGTATCCTGCATAGAGGTAACCTAAGAACCAAGACTCGTTTGCTTTCGCTTTCCTACTTTCCGCTAAATTCCGGAGGCATTACATGTTTCGTGGTCGTAACCCGACTTCTTACCAGCGAAAGGAAATGAAAATATTAAATATTTCATTTCCTCGAGTAGGAACCGAACCCACAACCAGTCAGCGCGACTGGATAATAAAATATAAAAATTTAGATCAGAAAAGGTCTCAAAATCGAAGAAGCTTTAGAAGTGATCGTGAACCGCTACGTCATATAATGAACTGGTCACGTAGTCGCATTTCGTATTATTTTCCTAGGACTCGTCACGTGACTTGAATAATTTCTCCGGCCATCGCTGATCTAAGCCTGCTGGACCCTTTACAAATAAACCGCTTTACGCACGACTCTCCAACGGAGATTCATTATTCTACGTAACTTTTGCTCACTGATTCATAAAATACGTTTAATTGAAGTCTTTTAAATAAATGTATATGTTTTTGTTGATGCATTTAAATAATGAAATAAATATTATTGTAAATAGTACTTAGTATTGTGTGAATTGTACATTTCCAATATTAAACCGTTTCTGTTGAAGAAATCCTTAGTTGTTAGCCTACGATAAAGGAGATTCTCTAATCGATGCGTATATAGTGTATTATACGTAAACTGTTTTTATTCATTAATTTAGCTGGAATTGTAAAAAGAAAGCGAAATAAATTCACGAATCGTGAAAGTTCCAGTAATAAAATAAACTTGCTAGAAATTTACGCATCGCCACGTTGAATTAAGAATTTCTTTGTTTTATATATATGTATTACAAGAGGGCGCGCGCGGCTTCGCCCGCTTATTAGGAGTGAATTCTAAAAAAACCACGAAACACGTGTTCAATAAAATACCTTTAACAGACTGAATTTATTTTTTTATAAAAATTGGTGGCAATTTAAAGATTTTTCCATATAAACTTTAAACCCCTTATTTGAACCGTTAGGGGGTGAATTCTTAAAAACCAAGGAACACGTGTTCAATGAAATATTTTTAAGAGTCTGAATTTAAAATTTTATAAAAATCGGTACAGATTAAAAAAAAAATTCCATACAAACTTTGAACCGCTATTTCATCCCTTTAGGGTTAAAATTTTTCAAATTCCCTTCTTAGTGGATGTCCAAAATATGAAAATAAACATCTGCCCAAATTTCACGTTTCTACATCAGGGGTTACGGCTCTGCGTACGTCTTACCTCAGTCAGTCAGCACAAGTCCTTTTATATACAGGGTGGAAGAGGCAGCGCTCCATTTACGGAAACAGCATATAGGGTAAAATATTTCAAACCTATACCTAAAGAAATTAATCAAGATGCCTCAACAGTTTGGACGTAGGATTTTTTTTTCATTTCACGATTTTTATCCATACCTGTATTTCGTGTGACGCGATGACGTATGGATCCCAATAACATAAACACTTACTACTACAAAAATTGTACGGTAATTGGCGGTGTTCCTTTGATAGGTTTATGTGTGCGTGCGCCATCCTTACAAATGGCGGTTTTTTTTTTAAATGACAATTTTATTATTTATTTTGTTTGAAAAAAAAAACTTTTTAATTTTTGGGAATTTATTTTTTTCTGAATTATATTAGGCTTTTATAGGGTAGTTAAAACTGTGGTTTCATTTAATGTGGTGCTGACACTTCCACCTTGTATATAGATAGATAATGGTTTAAGAACGTAGTTATTAATATATAACACTTTTTATATATTTTTATACAAAAGTTTTTATTAGTAGGTATTGTATTTTTTTAGTTTCTTAAATAAAAAATATAATAGTTGAAAAACTTGAATGTTTCTTTTTAAAAACTATTATTAAAGTGAAGATTAGATTTTAGTCACTTTTTAAATCAATTTCGTCTATCCGGTAATAATATATAAAAGAAATATTATGTAAACCACGAGAAATAATCAAGATAAAAAAGAAAGTAATTGCCTGCCTGCGTCAAATGAAAATACGTATGTAAATATGTGTTTATATCCGTCTAGTCTTACAATCTCATTCAAATATGTTCTCTCGTTCAAATAAGCAGACAAGTTTTGCCAAATGTTTTTGGATTTATTTTTTTGCAAAATAATAATAGTATTTTTTTTAGAAAATATCAACCATAGCCACAAAGCTGTGTATGTCATATAGGTTATGTTTTTTTTTATTATTATTAAACAGTAGCGGTGTCATACTGGCAAAGGCATACACCTACTTTCACATAATGACGTATATTACCTACATCTGTATGTGGTCGGGAGTAATAAAGACGTCACACGAGGCGCTTGTCGGCCGCGGTATTAGGCGCGTAGCAGTTTATTGTGCGGCAGTCTCATAACTACCCATTTTCCTAGGGATAATGACGGACAACCAGCGACGTTACGTTTATTTTAAATTACAAAATAAAGATCTTTTGAGAATTTCGGGATATATGTACATATGAGCCTCTATATAATATTTTTAATAGTAGGTATTCTTGTTTTTATCAATTTGAGAAATTTATTGATTAAAACTAATAATTGCAAAGAATACCTTGGATTGCCCCGTAGTGCAGCTTGGTGAAGAGCGTTAAATCCATTGTTGTTTGTTAGCGTCATGTCAGCTCCGTGGTCCAACAGCAAAGTCAATATGTCATCGCGCTTCTTAGAAATTGCGTCGTGCAAGGGAGTGTCACCTTCAGAGTCCTAAAAAGATTTAAATATACAATTTTCTCGAAAAATATTATTATGTTATCGATAGTTCGAGTGGCCAGAATAAGTATGTAGTAAGATAAATACATATATACACATACACATCTCATATCTCTCACCATCCATCATATAAAAGGCAAATAAATAAGCATGAATAATAAGGGAAATATAGCTTCTTATGGTTTGTGTTAAAATTGTCCATGACAAATAAAAGTTCAGCTAATTTGTATAGTACTTATATATTCTTCTATATTCACTTCCACTATTGTAATGTAATAAATATGGAGAGTTTCCTTTACGTAAATCTGATATGTATCTTTTTACCCGAATACGCGTCGCAAAATAGGGTAATGTGTTTATTAGTTTATGTTCCTGTAGGTACTTTGTATTTATATATTTTAGAGTTACGTTACTTTGTACGATATCACTAATAGGTAGTTTGTAATAGCGTTGTTAGTATTTTTATTTCTAAATAAAAAATATAATTTATATGTACATATTGAAACTATTAAATTGTTTCAACTAATTGATCAGTAATACTTTTGACAAAAATTCTAAATTATTGATATTTTTAAAGTGTTTTTATTTTAATTACATTAAATTTATTGATGATTATTGATTTATTGATGAGTGAGTACACAACTAAATAACGCACTAGATTTTTATTCCGCAGAAAATCTTCAAATTTGTCACAACAATAAATAAAGAAAACAAAAGGTTGCGTGAAGCTTTAAGTTCAGAGGATTAATATACAAATAAATTAACAAAAAAATATATATTTGAAATCGAAACTAAAATAAAAAAATAACTAAAATACAAAATTTAATTACATGAAAAGAATCTCATAATTTTATAGCATCGATCTTTCGAATATCGGGACAGTATTCTGAAAAATGAAATCGCTCAAATGAATATTTAAGGCCCCAGAGACGGCATTTAGGGCGTAGATTATGGAGACTTGCATAATTTATAAGCGTCTAAGTAGTTAAAATAAGCGGTATAAATCGAGTAAGGAGCTCAGCTACGACACGAGCTGCGTCTCGTAGCGCAGGACCAGGCGAGATCTCAAATGGTGTCGAGATTTGAAGGCGCAAAAAGCGCGGCCACCGCGTCATTATCATAATCACCACCGCTACGTGCCACTACGGTGCCGCCCAAGCCGTTTCGCTTTGTGAGCGTACATTAAGAGAGGAGCATTGTGCTCTGTCATTCCACAATTAATTTGCAAGATACTGTAAGATGAGTGATTTTTCTTTTACAGTAGCACTTAAAAAGGTTGTTCTCTTTGATATACTTAATATATTATTTTTATAAAGTTTTCCTTCGTTTTTATTAATAACGCTAATATTCATTACTATTCTTGAACTGCTCAATTAATATGTTGTTTGATGGTATTTTGGATGAAGAATGTAAATTAAAATTACTCTTCCATAAATATGTCATAACTTTAAGTATACGATTGAGAATGTTAATATATTTATAATAAATGTTATATTTATACCTACTATACGTAAACTGACTTTTTTACACTTAAGGTATTAGAAAATCTCACGTCACCACATGAATTAAAGACAATATCAATCGACAAAATCGATTTTATCAATATTTTTACGGAAACTGCATTAAATAAATTTCATGTACAGTTGATAGTTTTTTAATAGAAAAAAAAGTCTATAAAAGAAACGCCATATTGCCATTGGGTGCGGTAGATAACGCTTCATGACATATAATATTTCTACTTTTACAAATGACAAAACGTGTGACGCCAACAACGGCTAACGTCAGTAGGCAGTAATTCAGGGGAAGCTCAACCGCAGCGTCAGAGTAATTCCGCACAGAATAGCAGCATTAAATATTAATCCTATTGGCATATAGATGGCCGTTACGGCCTGTTATTCATGCCATCGGTATACTGAACACGGCCTTGTTAAAGCTAATTATTTACTAACTAATATAATATTCCTAATCTGCAATTGTGATGTGTCATCATAAAACCATTACAATATATACGTGATACGATTCTGTAACATTAATTTACAGATGAAATGTCGCAATAGTCCACTATAAATATCAGAGGCGAAGCGCTGAGAAGAAATTTGATTTACGTGGCAATATCCGCAGGTGCATATAAGCTGCTCCCCCCCTCCCTCTTCTTCGAGACACTAGCGTAGAACGTGTACTTTACGAATATTACAACACCCGAG
>JAATLQ010025007.1:11910-52429 GCA_013421005.1 Heliconius erato x Heliconius himera
ATCTGCAATTGTGATGTGTCATCATAAAACCATTACAATATATACGTGATACGATTCTGTAACATTAATTTACAGATGAAATGTCGCAATAGTCCACTATAAATATCAGAGGCGAAGCGCTGAGAAGAAATTTGATTTACGTGGCAATATCCGCAGGTGCATATAAGCTGCTCCCCCCCTCCCTCTTCTTCGAGACACTAGCGTAGAACGTGTACTTTACGAATATTACAACACCCGAGGCGCCGATAACGCACGCGTCTACAAATTTTAAATTAAATCTTTAAAATTTGTCTCCTTGTCTTATAGTTTAAAATGAGATCTTTCAATTATCGTTTAACAAAATATAAAATATTCAAGTTAAAAAAAAAGTATATTTGTTATATAATAAATAATCAATTTTATATATTATCCGTTCCGACAGACAGACCGACATTATCCTGTCCTAGCTTTGAATATTGAATTCGCATTGGTAAAAGTTAAGTTTAGTAAGTTAATAGGATAGTTAACTTTTCTTAAATATTCTAACATTCCCTGCGATTTTTTATAAGAACCTTCGCATGACAATAACCAACATAACGATGCGTATTGCCGTATTGCTGTGGTCAGAGGATTGATTTAAATTTACTTACTTCGAGTATAATGTAGTACATTTTTATTACATTATACACGAAGTGAATAAACGTGAGTTGTTTACAGAAAAATATTTATTTTATCATGTAACATCGCCGTTTGAAAGTTGGATATTACGTCCACAGATAAACTATATTAATCAGTTTAACGCATAGGTTAATTATAGACGAGGCAGAAAGAAAACAACTAATTGCTTAATTCCGAACCATTACGTCTAGTATTACGGGGGGATTATTCACGGGCCATGGAGCGCGGCGTCAGGGAGCGGCGCGCCATTGCAGTATGCGCTGACTTATGATGGAGGCTACTACGGCCCACCCTGCGACGCCCGGTGATAACATATATTTACATCTAAGTCCAAATTACCGATTTATAACGTATATTGCACACTAATCTACCAACTTCAGACTGTCAAGATAGTAGATATAACTTTGTCAAGTTAGTTAGTTAGTTTTTTAGTGAATTTCTAAATCACATGGCAAAACGCGGCGTTGAGTTCCGCCACTCAGCACGCAATGCCTCCAGAATTCGGCGGAAAGTGGGGCACACAGTGTCTTAACACGAGGTTCCCTCTGCCTACCCTGCTGTGTGCGGGATACAGCGTGAAGCTGATTTGATTTTTTGATTTTAAATCACATATCTACATATATAATCACAATAAAGAAGTAGTGATATTAAAGATGATACTTAAATCCACGTCGTATGCCATATACTCAACAGTTTCTTCAAACTTGGGAAGTGAGTAAAAATTCTGGCACAAATAGTTAAGAATATGATAAATTTATTCTTAAAACTGTTTTCATCTAGGTACATGTGAGATACCTAGCATTATTATATTATGCATGACTTGAATTTACTTAAGAAATTGAGACCAACTAGCTCTTCAAATGGAAAACTTGCAGGCAATATGATATGAAACAGACCGGAAAGATATGTAAAATATTATTGTAGTTTTCGTATTATATAAGTAAAATAAAACGAAAACATGATAAGTAAATAAAGTAAGTTAACCAAAAGAATTAAGGCCAGCCGTGGCACTGGGACAAGCGTACGATTGTAAACGCGATAGGTTGTGGATTCGAATCCCACTCGAAGAAATATTTTTTTTAATATTTTCCCTAGGAAAACCTTGCTTTGATAACGAGGCAAAGCGCGGCATTGAGTTACGCCATTCAACACGCAATTCAGAATTCGGCGTAAAGTGACGAACGGAAGAGTTTTAATGGAAACGGATTGTCTTAACACTAGGTTTCCAGCTTCCCTCTGCCTATCCTGCCGTATGCGGGATATGGCGTGAAGCTAAAACAAACCAAATAAAAAGAATTTATACTAACAGATTATTTTCTATTCAATAATTTATAATATTTATTTCAAGTAAACTTGCTCATCTACTCATATAAAAGAGTAGAAAAAGTGAGTCTGCAAATGAAATGTTTATACTATAAAATAATTTAGGCAGAGTATTGGTAGAATATTAATCTTTAAATTTTAATTTCTTTTAAGTTTTTATTTTATGTCTCATTGTACACGGAGATATATGGAACAGTAGTATGGCAGTAGCAAACTATAGATAGAGAGCTCTAAGTCTTAATTGATTTTAAAGACTGGTAAGCTAGACGAGAAATCATAATGGAATCCTGCAAAACTATAAAAATAATAAAATACTTTCGTAGCAAAGTTGTTCAGCATCGTAGGCACTTTCCATTGACATATTAAATAAATTAAAGTTCTGGAACTCTTGTTGAAAAGCCATAATAGACTATTCATATTATATGAAACAGTTTATTTTTCAGTTTTACGCTGTATTCTCTATATAGCAGGGTCGTAAGAGGAACACTGGGTAGTGTTAAAGGTTAAGTTGTTCAGCGTGACGAGCATTTTCTATAGACATATAAAAAATTAAGATCTGAAACACCTAACTGGCAGAATCAGACTGTAAACGAGATGGTTGTGGGTTCGATGTTCACTTAAGGGAAAGATTATAATTGTTTTCATATCCGCGCTGCGTAAACGCGTAGCATGGCATATATCTTCACTCAACACGGAATGTCGATTTTTTTCTCTCAAATCTCATAAAGTCTATGACAACAGTTTTGAAAATAGTGTAGTAAATTTCAGGGGAACCTGGGGAACAGTATTCAAGAATAGTGTTACGTTAAAAAAAATGTTATATATTTGGGCATATTTATTTATATTACCGACTTACTTACAATATTTAAGTATATTACTTTAGTATTCTATTATAAGCAAAACATTTATTATTTTTTATTTATGGCTATGAAATAAAGTATATTATAAATAATACTACATAGTATCGAAAGAGGAGTCATGACACAGTCACAGTCATAAGTGTGCGACTGTAATTGTGACAGTTTGTGGGTTCTATTCCCACTAGTAAAGAAGAAAATAGAAGAAAAAGTAGAAATATTTAATATTTTCATTTCCTCGCTCTAGCAAAGAGGCAAAGCGCGGTTATTCGAGTATATGGAATACAGTGTAAAGCTAAAAAATATATTGAATGTTGCTTGTTGTTGGTAATAGAAATAAATAAAAATAAAAACCTATATTACGGTTCCGTATCTCAAAAAAACGAAAGCTTATAGAACCTCTTTGTTGCCCGTTTGTCAAGACCGTTTATCTCAAGATCGCGTGGGGGCTGAAATTAATGTTAAAAATCCAGGTCTACAATCCCTTGGAGCACAAAAAAATAATTAATTAATTAATCATTTCGTACAATGAGTTCATACGCCTGCAAAGTTAAGTTAGTTAACTGTTTAAAGTTATACTTCTCATTGATCTACACTCCTTAAATTAGCCCTCGAGTCCGACTCGGACTTGACGTTTTCTTTAATATTATCTAGCTTCAGGGTTAAAATTTACGATCTATGCCTGCTCATTTTATTATATAATGTCCACCGACTATAATCTTATATGTATAATCAGTTCGTCTCTCAATTATAACATCCGATATGGTAACGTCGACCACTATCGTTTAATTTAAACAGAATATTCAATTATTCAATCCTATTCGCGTTTAATGCCTAAAGAAAACTCTTCGACTCAATGAGATGCGTCCGCTTCTATATCAAAATATTTATATTGTTGTCCTTATATTTTTACTTAATATTATAAGCTTTCATTTAAATATCCATACTAACAATTTCCGTTGAAATAATTATAAGAGCAGTTAAAATAGAAGAATTGAATTATAAAAATAATAAATATTGTATCAAATATATCTTTTTATAATTTAATGTACCCATAACGGAAAACAAAACACAAATATAAGAGCATAATGAAATGTATAGATGTGTATAATTTATATCAATTTTGCTGCATAAAAACACGTACTCGGCTTCAACTACAAAATAAATTCATTTTGTCATAGTGGAAAGCTGCCAAATAAGAACGTGGGGTAATTTTAAATTTATGGAAATCCGGTACAAGATAAAATATTTCCGCGGCATTGAGATCCAGTCTCTGTAATCCAGTGACTTATTAAGCAAGGGAATTAATTAAACCATTTTCAGGGATGTCAATAATAGAATTTAATTATTTATAATACTAATAAATTAAGTTAACTTCAAATTAATTCAAAAATTAATTTAAATTTAATTCAAACGTACTAAATTGATTATTAGAAAGCTATCTAAAATTGTCGGAAAATATAGAATGGCTTGCCATACGACTAATTTATCTAATTATACATACAATAAAGTATGAAATGCGAGATAACTAATTATATTAATAGGACATTGTAAAATAATAATAGTATAGTCACATTAACAAAGTAACATCGATCGATGTAGGGACGTTGTTTCGTGTTTATCGCTAGTAGAGTAAATTAATTTGCCAATCTATATCAGTGGCAATTATGGATTGGTTGAACCAGTTAAGTAGTGCGAGATCCATATTGGTTGCTGCGCCCTCGTCAGGGCCTTGATTGATTGTATGAAATTAAATCTCCACTACACTACATCGTTCGTAACGTATTTCGAACAAACTAAATAAACATCTAATACTGTTATAATAAAATTGTTACATATTTATTTCAATAAGTAAATAAATCAAATAAATCAGCTTCACGCTGCATCCCGTACACAGCAGGGTAGGCAGAGGGAACCTAGTGTTAAGACACTCCGTTCCCCACTTTCTGCGGAAATCTGGAGGCATTGCTTGTTGAGTGGCAGAACTCAACGCCGCGCTTAACCTCGACACCAGAGCGAAGAAATGGAAAAATAAATTTAAGAAAATATTTCATCTCCTCGAGTGGGGATCGAGCCCGCAACCAGTCGGTTTTAGAGTCACACCTCGTGCCGCTGCGCCACGACTGGCCTCAATTTTTATTTCAATAAATACTATATGCTTTAAGTATTATTATATTTATTAGAAACACATCTATATTTCTAAATAAAAAAATATTTTTCAGCCTTGATGGATATTTGGCTTAGATTAACTAAATCAAGGAGGCTTTACTAAATAAGATATAAAATGTTTATACTCTGTTTCGAGCAAATAAGGACAGAAGAACGTTGTGTGATAAAATAGGTCGTTTCATAAATACTACAGTCCATTAGTGGCCCAATATCTCAACCACGCAGTTCTTTGTTATTCCAGGAGTGCGGTCGCGGCGAGCGCTTTGCTTTAGATATTGGAAAACGGTAATGTACATACTCGGTAAGATTTAGCGCCGAACAACGCCCAACTCTGTACTACACACTTGATTTTGTCTTCTTTTTTTCGGTACTTTAATCTAAGTTTAAATTTTAAAGTATAGAATAGTATATATGATAATAAGACAATTATAAAATAAAACTATTTACGGACTGTAGTGATTTCTATGCGCGATTCTATGACATAGAGAAAGAGAAAAGCTTTAAAGAAATTTAGGTTCTAAAACTTGATTACTTTTTAGCATCAGGCACTAAAACAAATATAAAACTAATCATCCAATACAAGCTGGAAGTACACTTACTTACATAAGTAATAGAGCGCATACATTAAAAAAAAATTGACGAGTAAAATTTAAAGCTTGAATATTATCCCGAGTAAACACAGAACTCGGCACTTATATAAATCTCCTATTTTTATACCTTACATTTAACTTGGCTCTACTTTCACATTTATGTTTTTGATGGGATGTTGTTTATTTGAAAGAACATAAAAATAAATGTTATTATACTGGCTACTATACTTTCTCATACTACGTAGTACGTTAATAAATTTTCGTAGATACCCTCTTTTTAGGAATAACATCTTCATCTTAAACGTATATAAAATATCATCAATATTCTCAAATAACGAAGTTACTTATGTCTAACTATAACTCTGGTGTAAGTTGTACTGTAGCAGTGTTATGTCATAGCCTCAAATGTGATCAAATTTTTAAATAATATTAAATATGAAATTTAATTATGTTTACTGACAAATACGACTAGCGTGTAAATAAATATCAATCATTATGAATTAGTGGAATAAATATCGAAATACTAAATGACGGTTAATTATGCAACCTCAATAAATGTAAAATGTTAAACATTTAGAATTCAAAATTTGTATCTATAGTGTTTATTAACATTTAAATATATTAGACTACTTATTTAACAACGGTGTGACTATTTTCTCTTCATATTTTACAGGCCAACGTGGTGCTTTCAGCAGTCTGACTGTAACCGCGATTGTTGTGCTTTCGATTTACACTTAACTTCGGCGTGCGAAGCCGCGAGCGGGTCGCTAGTCCTAAATAAAAAAATAAATAAACATTCGTATGTATTATTAAAACACATCTAGGTATATTATATGATATTGGATATCATTTTCGTTTTTTCAATAGTCACAAAATAAATTTTGGGACTGGGAAATATTTATTAGGTGAATATTACCACTATGCGAGCGTGCCACTGAGATTACTGTTAGGAGAATATAGGGACTTTTTCTAACAATCGCCAAAAGCGGCGCGCAGGTGCCTGTAATGTGGCACGAATCGAATCCGGGGTCGAAGTAGCATACATTCACATCAATATTTGCCTCCATTTACAAGCTGAACCAAAATAAATGTAAAGTGTAATGTATAATAATTTTCTTTCCATTATATATATATATATATATATATATATATATATATATATATATATATATATATATATATATATATATATATATATATATATATATATATATAGTGCATCGATATTTTTGTACATCAAAATTTTTGCTAAATTCAATCAATTAATTTTACTCGTACTCATATTTCTACTGTTTCGCCTATTTTATGCATAGATTTCTATTGTAAAAAAGTTTGCATTTCTTCATAAGAAATGTATAGAGCTTTATACGTTTACTGAAATATTACAAAACTCCAAGTTCGATTAATCTTCAAATATATATTTTTTTCAAGTAAATGAAACTAATCAAAAGTAAACATCTCAATTGTGGCAAAAGTGAATATCTAAATATTTGTTAGTTGTCACAATAAAATCTTTTTGGATGTAGCTGTCTGTATATATTTTAATTCGATCGTTGCCATTTAAGCTAAAACTACTGTTTGGGCAGTGGATCCTGTAATATATTTTAATATTTGTGACGACTTATAGAAGACAAGCAAGAAGTAAAAGCTACATTTTTAAATATCATCGTATCAATTAATTCTCTATATAGACTACTAATTATAGAACAAAATAATTCGTTAAATGTCAATAAGAATGCTATACACATATATATGTGGACTTCTATTTGAACAAGTTGGTCAGAACGAAATGAGGCTGGCGTCCGCCAGCATCCGATGCGTAGCGTTTAACAGTGTTATCTCCGACCGAATTGGCACGTTTAATTGAACGCCTGTTTCAGCCATTAGTGTACGAGACAACAGTTATTGGCACTAGGTGGTTGTACTGTTGGACATTTGTACGTAAACTACCAATATAGTACCTAAGAGGGTTCCTAGCCATTTATCGTGTTAAATTTGCATGTACACGATGCCAGAGTTCGTCAAACTAAGCGAACACTAGCTTATTTATTAATGTTTACGTAGGTATATACCTACATGATATTAAAAATGTATTTTTTACAATATAATACTTATTTTTTTATGCCAGAATTTATTTGGCAGTTATATCATCTTAAATAATAGTATATCGTATAAAGTATTAAGTAGCCTGACAGGAAAAACGTTTCTTAAAATAATTTAAGAGAATATTCTTTCCAAATGTGACACGGCCAATAAATCCCATAATGGTGTCGTAAAATTGTGGTGGTATTATCTTCGAAAAGCCGGCTATTTTACATTCACCTGCGGGGTTCCCCTCCACATTCAATTTATGTTAGTGGGCACAAAACGAACGCTGACAAATGTTAAAATAAAATGAACACACGTTTTATCTGTACGCTCACGGCGTCATGTTCCATACGTATTGTTAGGGTGAAGACGGAGGTACCATACTATATTTTCTTGGTTATATAGTGTTCCTAAAAAAAGTTATTTTTTTAACTAATAATATTTTATAGTTACGTAGAATAAATAGATGGAATTGAATTAATAATTATAAAATTATTATTTCTTATAAATTTAAATAATTAATATTTCTTATAAATTTATTTAGAAAGAATGTAACCATGTAGCTAGTATAGTTAGTATAGTTTTTTAATTTCCTTAAAATAAACGCAAGCTTGTAGTTTATAGACATTTATTATGAAAACGTCTTAAAAGCGTCTCTGGATTTCGCAACTACTCGCGTACTTTCTACTAAGATACAGAATGATATAGCGTCGGGCGGACGAAACTAAGTGGAACTTTTCCCAGGTCGACATATATAAAAAGAATTTTAAAATAAATTCCAAGCGCAGCCAATATAGTTTTTATGGCATTTTGCAAAGTGTTGTGTAATCTAAGTTGTAAATGATATCAGAAATAGATATTCTAAATTGAAATACAACTTTTAATGATAAATTAGAACATTTGAAAAATTACCTATTATAGAAAGATACATATGTTAGATATTATAAGATAACAAAAAGCAGTCAGTGGCCAGTCGTGGCGCAGTGGCACAGTGTGACTGTTAATCTGACTGGTTGTGGGATCGATCCCCACTCGAGGAGAGTTGAGATCTGCCACTCAACACGCAATGCCTCCAGAATTCAGCAGAAAGTGGGGAACGGAGTGCCTAAACACTAGGTTCCCTCTGTCTACCCTGCTGTGTGTGGGATACATCATGAAGCTAATTTGATTTTGAAAAAGCAAAGTGTCTAAAATAATATAATAAAATAATGTGATAGATGTATATCATACAAATATGTTTATATATAGTATATATTCCGTATCCCACTTGTGATAACCTCGCGTATCATAAAGTTTGGCGTTATTTGTTACCTATAATTTGTCTTGCCAAAAGTTGTCACATCAGATAAGATTTCAGTTCAACTTGATTCGAAGTTGCTATGAGTGTCTATATCAAGATTTATACTTTGTGCAAATAAAACTGTGCGTAAATAACTTTTTTTATTAATTTAGTACAATATTATCGAAACTATAAATATATTTAATATAAAAAAAATTAACAACATATAATATTATACTAACACGTAGTTGAGGCCAGTCGTGGCGCAGGGGCACAAAGTGTGACTGTAAAAACGACTGGTTGTGGGTTCGATCCCCACTCGAGGAGATGAAATATTTACTTAAATGTTTATTTCTATTTCTTCGCTCTAGTGCCGAGGTTAAGCGCGGCGTTGAGTTCTGCCACTCAGCACTGTCCGGTACAGTTCCCTCTGCCTACCCTGCTGTGTGCGGGGAACAGCGTGAAGCTGATTATTATTATTACGTTTACGTATTAAAGAATTGTACATTTCTTGAGCGTTTCTAAATTTACGCCTGCATTAATTTAGTATAATAATGTAAAAGTGTTCTAGCGCCCGGTGAGCTATTTCCCATAGTCCCAGAGTAATTATACGGGGTGGTTCACAAAGGCCGAGGCCGCGGAGTCGGCGGCGTCGCACGGCGACGCGCGTCGGGGCGGCAGAGCCACCGGTAATGCATTACCGACACCGTCGACGCCTCGAAACAAAACTACAATTACGTATAAACTAAATAATGCCTGCGACTCTGTTTATTCACATTTCATTTTATTTAACATGAGTTGGACCAATAAAGATTGCGGATTATACAAAAATAATATTTTTTTTGCTGTTAAAAATATTTAATATTATTGTATTTTTTTTTATCTATATTATAAAGTTTTTTTTTTAATTCTGTAATTAATAAACATATTAAACACTCCCCCCAATATAGCCCAAACAGCCCGCGAGACAATTATATGTAATTAGTAATTACAACTACAAGTTGTGTTCCAAAAAGAGGTTTTTGAGAAAATTAGTGACTTAAAACACAGACGCGATTAGTTATTTAAACATTTTGGTCATTTATGTAGAAAAATTGTTTTATGAATTCCGACTCGTATAATATCGATATTTTATGGAGTATATATATAAAAATATAAATGTACGGTGGTAATCTGAAATTTAACTATTTAAAGTAAAGTTCATAATTTGTATCATTAAAAATTATTTGATTAACACCCGACGCGAGCAGTTGTTATAAGTTGGATATATCTCTGTATGTGTGTAAATGTACCTCTGTCTATGGCATCGCTGCTACCAAAAAAAAGAACCCACTTTGATTTGACTAGATCAAAAAATACAAAATTTGTGTAATTTTGGTTATTTTGGAAAGAAGTAATATGATATATTTTTGATATAAATATGAGTTTTACATGTAGTTTCAAATAATAACAGATACGGCAAAACTTCACACCCGGTTCAATAAGCCACTTCCATGCAAACCCTTGCTTAATATAGTTATGAATTCTCTTGAGGACAGTAGTTTGAGGCCATTGTGGTGCAGGGTCACAAGGGTGTGACAGTAGCGCGACGGTTTTGGCTTCGATCCCCACTCGGAGAAAGCAATTATTATTTATTAATATTTTCATATCTTCGCTCTGCCATTAAGGTCTGGCAAAAGCCCGGCGTATCGCGCAATGCGATAAAGTCTGCGGAAAGTGGAGAACGGAGTGTCTTAACACTAGGTTCCCTTTGCCTGCTATATGCGGGATACAAAGCTGATAAAAAAATATTCTAACGAACATTTAGCGAGCTTTCAATGTATTAAAATCTTATAATGTGGATACATTCTATGATATTAATTTTAAGATTTCTAATTCAAAGGAAATTTCAGGGTTATGCTAATATTTGGATAAAATTATAATACTAAATACTGTTTAATTGAACGAGGTACAGAATTCAGTATATGTCTCATATGGGAGATTTGAGTCGAGCTCACGATGCCTCGCTTGCCTAATGAAGCCGTAAGAGAACAGAGTACGCAAACTGACACCGTCGCACCCGCGCCCTCATCGCCGCCGCAGCTGTTGTTATTATCATGATCAGCATAACGAAGACAGGGAACCACATCTTGTTTAAAATAATTAAGGCAAAAGGAAGCAAATATATTATATATGAGCGACCCGCTCGCGGCGTCGCCCGCTGATCCTCACGATTATACATTTACTAATCTAAGCTGATTTCGTGTTCTAATAGAAATATAATTTTAAGGACCTCTATACATTGAAAAGTAAAATTCCAGGCAATTCAATAAAACGTGTGTGTTTTAGCAGTTTTATGGAATATAATGCTTTATATTGTGATATCACTTTTTTGTCTATAAATCGATAGGAAAATTTGTTTAAATACAATAGTGAAAAACTAGCGATAAAAAACTGACAAACAGACAAAAAAATATATCATTGTTACATTGTTACAATAATAGATTTTCACATAACTCTTCCATGTACAGATCGCGATCAGTTACAATTTTATTATATGTATAGATGGGATTATTTAAGTAACTGATTTTGTATTGAAATATTTCACTAAGAAAAACCGTAGGCGCCTACGTGTACGTGTTTTTTCTTTGTCTTCTTTCGTAATAGCAGATATGTGATTGATATAAAAAAGAAAGAAAACATACTGTATCGTATTCTTAGTGTTAAACATAACTGAAACTATTTTTTTTTAAAAAGTCAGTAATTGTTATTAAAATGTAGATACTAAAATCGACCATAAACTTGACATTTTACAATTTTCGAATTAATCCGTGTAAATAATGAATAATTGAAAAGTGGGAACGATGCAATGGGGAATATGCAGAGAGCAGATTCGGTTTACGAAGGTATATAAAGCAAGAAACGAGTTCGGTGAACGGCTGATAGTCCCCGCGCTACTCGCCACAGTCCGTACTTATAATCTAATATTCGCAATTTACGGGGATCGCGGAAGGGGTCCGTGGGGAGCTGTAGCACTGTCATCGTGCCAGCGTACCTGCCGGCTGCATTTACCCCTGTGTTAAGTCTATCGCTGTAGCTTTTTTACGCTTTTTATGAGACCAATGTTAGCGTGCCTTTGAGTATTACGTTTATTTCTCGTGAATCGAGTGACACGGGCAAAATAAACACGCCATAGCAAAGAATTATGTCATCATTTAGAAGATTTTAGGTTTCCTTGATTTACTATAAAAATAAAATAAATAATAGTTAATAAATAATAAATATAACAAGTATGTATAATTTTAAAGGTACAGAAATAGAATAACAAAACTATAACCCTACAAATTATATTAACGGAAGGGAGTGAGGAAAGCGGAAACTATAACTAAGCCGGAGCATTGTATGGCGCTTGGATAGAATAGAAAGCTTCAGCAAGGAAACTCTTGTATAGACCTCGTCACATTTAGCTAAATCTCCAATATCCGCAACGAGAGATTTTGTAAGAGCTATAATATTTTGATATCGCGCAGCTTTACATATATTTTTTTGTGAAACATTGACATATATATTACATATAAGTACAGATGTTTACATGAATTAAACATACATGTTTCTATATTTACTAAAGTAAAATGTAAAATGTAGTATTAGTAAAATGACTAAAGTTATTTTGGTCCTAAATTTTTAAAAATAGTGCATGAATGATCATGCAAAGTACGGTCGTTGTAACGTAAGGTAACGCATACGAAGTCTCAGGCAACATCTACTAATTTAATATAATTTAGTGTTATTTAAAATTTGAATTCAAGACATACAAACTAAGCAGTTCAGTATGTGACCGCTAACACACATCCCTGTTTTGTACATGCAAATATTCGTGTCTTTAGAAGGTAATATTTTTATCGTAAAAATATATACGCATTGTCATCTAGAAACGACAAAAACTTACTATATATGTTGCCGAGAAAATAAGTATAAAAAAATGTATGTCAGATACGAATGAATTATATAACACTATTGGGCCCGGCACATATTGTCGTGCGAAAATGACGCGTCACATTAAATATGATATTTTCTATTTTATATATTATAATTATGATTTATGTCCTGATGTCAGCTTCACGCTATATCCCGCACACAGCAGGGTAGGCAGAGAGAACCTGGTGTTAAGACACTCCGTTCCCCACTTTCTGCCGAATTCTGGAGGCATTGCGTGATGAGTGGCAGAACTCAACGCCGCGGTAACCTCGACACCAGAGCGAAGAAATAAAAATATAAATTAAAGTAAATATTTCATCTTCTCGAGTGAGGATCGAACCCATAACCAGTCGGTTTTACAGTCACACTTCGTGCCACTGCGCCAAACTGGTCGCGCGCCACAATTGGTCTCGATATCCTGATGTCTTATAGTTTAAAATTAGATGAACTATTAATCCACTAGAGCGCCACTTATCGGGTCCAAATATATTCAAAACATCCAGGAACCTATTAAAATATATATCTAAAATGTCATCTCATCAATTATTCTAGTATTTTAATAACAGATTGCTTTATGCATATTTTTGTGGCTACTTTGATAAATTCAATAATTATTACAATATTTTTAATAAACTATTCTCATTTACAAATTAATTTATAATATTAACGTTGTAGAAATATAGATATAACAAGGCATATATAGACATAGAGTCGAGTCTGGGCGTTTTCAATTTGCACCACATTCAAAAGGAGAACATTTCTGTACTTCTGATAATTTAATAAAGAAAGTTTATTGGAGTTGGAGAGCGTGCGTGGCTGGCACACTCACCGCAAAAAGCCGAAAACTTTGATTCAATTAAAACCGAAAGTTCGAAGAAGTAACAAATGCGGCCAAAACAACTTATCATGGCGACTGTGTAAGCTGTGAATGATGCAGGGCGTTCTGTTTGCTACATTAAACTTCCATTTAAACGTTCATATACCTACCTACTTCATAAAACCTGGAATGAGATACTAAATCAAAGGATAAACCTTGAAATCATTGTACCCACGATTAAATGATAGGAACATGGGCTTAGGAGATT
Organism: Heliconius erato x Heliconius himera; assembly: GCA_013421005.1. Classification (NCBI taxonomy): domain Eukaryota; kingdom Metazoa; phylum Arthropoda; class Insecta; order Lepidoptera; family Nymphalidae; genus Heliconius; species Heliconius erato x Heliconius himera. The sequence goes on from JAATLQ010025007.1 coordinate 25,916, forward strand.
TACATTCATTTTATTTTAATATTACAGTAATATTTTGTGAAATTTAATAGACAACTCGCACTGGACAGATTTTATGAACAAAAAAGGTGTCGAGTCCGGTGGGACACAGCCAGCCGGAGCCGCTGGTGGGGAATAAGGGGTGACGAGCAATGTTATGCAAATTGAGGTCGTTATTTCGCTACGAGTGAGGAAAGAGTGCGACAGCGGCCGCCCTATTGCGCACCACGGGCACACCGCCCGCGAGCAGCGCACCGCAACGCGAAAGACGCTTTGCATAATTGGTTATACAAGTATCTACATCGAAGCACTGAATAGATCTCTTCGTTCCAAGATTACGTTGTAGTTGTTATTTGTACATACATATAGGATATCTTTACCAAATAAATAATTTTATTTTTAACATAAAATTTATACTTCATAAAATGTATACAGAATAATGTGTTTTCATTAAGGTGTTGAATATTTAAATTACTAATGAGTTTTCACTTCCGATTGCCAACAGTTTTTTTTAGCTTCATATTTTATCCCTCTCGTCTTTTAGTAAAAAAAAACTAGTGTCAAAACACTCCGTTCTCCGTTTACGCCCATATTAGAGATATTACTAGCTTATTACAAAGCTTTTTTTTTATATTTAAATTATGCGCGTGGATTTTATAACTTTTTTACGTAGACTATTAAAAAAAACCTTTGATATTATAGTTCGCATAGACTAAATTGGCAAGTGAGTTTTTTGAAGAGTCTGGGTACACTAAGATAAAATTTCTCAAAATTTCTGCGAAAACGGAAAAAACATGTCGATTTGTAGCTCATGCATTCGAACTTGCAGGCCACAACTTGTAATAAATATAACACATTTTAAAGTAATTGCTTAAATTTATAGATGAAATTGCAACGTCAACGCTTCCTTAATAAATAAATATCTGCTTTTATTACCTTTTGTTTTAATTAACATTTTAAAACGAAATCCAAGTATTTTTGTAATTGAAACTTTTTTAGTAATAGAAATAAATAGGTTATTGATTATAATATAATGTTATAAATAATTATAAATTATTTAAACTAAGAGATACATAATTTGATTGACATGTATTTAAGTTACCAAACATATGTATATTTTCATTTCCATATAATATAAAAAAACATATGTATTAGAAATTTATCAAAAAAATTAAAAAAATTAAAAAATATATAAATGTACAATAAAAATTGTTTATTTTCAAATATTCAACAAAATATATGATTGCATCTCTCGAATATAAAAGTAGTGACTAATAAGATGATTTGAACAAGAAATAAGACGTAAGGTAAACCATAAGGTGTTATATCTAGTTCTAAACCTAGTTTAAGTAGTAGATGAAAAAGAAAAATATTTTAAGTTGAAAAAAAGTTCGGATTATATTAGACGGCTATATATTTATTTAAAAAAAACCGTTAACTGCGAGTCCGATTCGCCCGCGGAGGCTTCCGTACCTTTTTTAGGGTGGTAGGTTAAAGGGAAGTACATCTTATTAAGGTTGATAAATTTAAGTTTGCATTCATTTACACTCATTACATGCATTTTGAATGAAATTAACTAAAAATATGAGTTTGTAGTGTTTTTTCTATGAAATACCTATATAATTTACATTTTTCGCAATTTTTTCTTTATGTGTGCTATAAGATGTTGCTTCGTACCAAATTTCAAGATTCTAAATTCACGGGAAGTACCCTGTACATTATGATTCTCTTGCGAGTTTCGAAATTTTACTGAAATTTTCGGCATAAACGGCTGTATCTTTTGATTGCGTTGGTTAGATGTTTGATTTTTTTATAGCTATAAAGGATGGTAGAGCTGCGTATTTGATATAAATATCAGCTTGATACCATGCGATTTCGAAAAACCAGACGAACGCACGGACTATTGGAGTATTTTTTTTTCCTTTCGAGGTACAGAACCCTAAAAAGCTATAAAACAGTATCATAGCGCTTAATGACTTCTTAATAACACCAGGTTTAAAAAAAAAAGGTAAAATTGCCATAAAATTGATTTGTGTTAAGTGGCTGACTTTGTTCTACCCCGTTAAGTATAAATAACATTTTTATGTGAATCACCAATTCTTTCCTTGAATAGCTGAAATTGTTAAAGTTGTGGCCACCGTGTTCATATTTCTGCCCAAATTATCCAATATAATAAGTTTCAAAAGAGTAAGGACGACTTTTAAAAGGAAAAGTTCTGCGAAAGCAAGTAATGGCTCATCCCGCTCACGATTTCTGCCCCTCAGGCGGAACAGGCGGACCGGCAGCGTCAAATAAGTTTCTAATTGCTTATATTACCAAGTTATATTCGCTCTTGGAAGTAATTAAGTCTGAAAGTTAAAACCACATTCACGTATTTTACAAAAGTTTTTTTTTACAAATTTTCGGGTCTAAATGATAATATATTATTCTCAGAAACTAATCAAATTAAATAAAATAATATAAATATATGTCCCAAAATGATTCAGTAATACAAATAAATTTGGAATTTGAAATCGTTATAAAGATCTATAGTAGCTTTTATCGTAGGTACTTAAAAGGACAGTCACGGTTTTTATGGCATAGAGTAGGGAAAGTCAAAAGAACTTAGTGTCAAGACACTCCGCGCTTTATTCTCGATCCGATCTTGGGGCATTCATTCCTACTTCCGGAAGTCAACGTCGCGCTTTTCATTACAGGAGCAGGGAAAGGAAAACAGTTTTAATTTTTTAAGCCAAATGCGAGGACCATTACCAACTTACATCTAGCCGAAATTTCACTATAATTTTTCACCGGCAAAAATAATTTTACTTTATAAAAATATATATAAATGGCAATGTATTTAATTTTTAAAGTAATTTTCGTAAAATTTGTCAAGCCCAATTAAATTATAAGAAATATTAGATTTTCGTTATGGAGACTTCTTTACAAAAGGACTATAAAGAGTTCAACAAAATTATAAGAAACAAGAATACGCTATCTTAACAAAACTTGATACCTACGATGGGCAGTTTCCGTTGAAAAATAAAATCTATTGAAAACTGTGACGCAACGACATCGCACCGCACCGACGCAGTGGGACAACGTTATACTGTAATTGCGATGGTTTGTAAGTTCAATTTCCAATCGTCTTTTCTTTCAAAATTTTTGCTTGTTCTACGTAGTCTATTAGTCAATTCAGGCAAAGAGTTCTATTTTTTTGCCTACCACTCCCACACAATACATGCATACGAAGTTTTGGGTAGTAGTTGCTACCCAAGATGTAGATTATTATTGTAAAATATTAAATAAATTTCTGCTGCTTCTGTTAAAAAATAAGTATCCATAACACATAACAATGTTATTTATAATTTTATTGTCAAAACAAAAAAATATATATATCTTTCAGGGTGTGAAAATGTTAGAAAATACTAAAAATATTGCAAGGTGGATGTTAAATTCGAGAGATATGAAGGAAATGTGTGTGGCATTCTTGTTTTCAAGTTGGCAATAACACGGTGGATATGGAGCGTGCATGTGGCGTTACTGTGGCAGTAAATTAAGTAGCTAGAATAGCTCCCGGAGATATACGAGTTCGGTGGTCGTTATCAGATCATTCGGTACCCAACATTGTTATAGTTTGTGCTTTTAGTCCAACCCAGACACGTTATTCATTGCAAATTATTGACATCCTAACATTTAGAATTTATTTTAAATGAAGAACTACAAAATAATAGCTAGTATCGAAACTTATAAAGATTTTTGCAGCGAAGTAGAGATGTCTTACTTAAATTTAGTGTATCGGTTTACGAAAAACGGCCGTGAAATAAACAAACCGAGGGCCAGGTTTTGTGAAATGGCCGACCATTTTCATTTTCCCGTTTAACGTAGACGTAAAAAAGAGAATCATTGTTGAAGGTGATGATGAAATAATTATACAGGTTAAGACACTCCGTTACCGACTTTCCACTGAATTATGGAGGCATGGGTGAAGTGGCGGAATTAATATTTAATTTCCTCTAGTGGTGATCGAACCCACACCCAGTAGCGCAATAAACTACGACTGGCCTCATACGTATATATCTCTAAAATTATAGATATATATTCTTTCAATTTGAGTAATAAGTAAAACACACCTTATGTATGTTTAGCAATTGAATTAACTATTATAAATAGATATCGATACGGACAATTAATACGGATATTAAAATAAACTTTTTGTTAATAATTTTATTTCACTGCATTGCGTCGCTTAACCGAATAGTACCGCTAGTAGTGTGCAAATAATGACTTATGTATGTCTGTCGTTATTTACGGAATTAATAGAAATATTTTGATATTGCAGTTATTAATAAATGAAAAGAAATATGATAGTAATGTACTTAATGATATTTATAAAATATATTTTCATTTATTTATTTACAATACCTATCTATAAGCTTTTAAATAATTTACAATTTAATTTAATAAATTGCTTAAATGCCCTACGTTATCAAATAATTTTAGAAAAAAATATATTCACAATTCATTCATTTCAAAAATATTCTCACAATTCTTTTATTTTAATAAGATTAGTGGTGATTGTAGAAAACGATTTAGTCCAGTACATTTTTTGATTAGCGGTCGCGTAATCAACTAGCTACGAGGTGCTTGGGCGTAGCACACCTGTTATATAAGCTTGGCGCCTATGAACTCAAGAGGCGCGGTCGTTACACACGAAGTGAATTCCAATTCTTAATAATTTATAATTGAATTTCCTAAATAAAAAAAAATCTTTTAGATAAGACACACGTTACAGAAATATGAGCTGCGATTTGTTAAATTTAATTTATGTTATTTACAAATTATATCGACTTTACATTATTCCTCAACTTCAACATATCTAAAATAATTAAGAAAAATGTTCTACATACTATATATAATAGAAGAAGAAGAAAAAGAAAAATGTGTATTATAAAAAACCGTTCAGTCGGTAGAAGCGCTAATGATGGGGCATAAAGCGTGACGTCGTAAAACCAGAGCATTAAGCGCTCGCTGCCAGAAGCTGCCCGTAATCTATTCTGAGCTATTTTAATTAGCATAGTAGTAATAATAAAGAGGGGGTGAAGTTTTTGTGGCGTCTCGGACGATGTTCCCGAGCCCCGGTGGAGCCCGGCTGACGCCATTCGCGCCGGCCATACTTACAGAGAATACTTATAACTTCTTGCTCTGTGAATTTATCAAGTTCCGCGCCCCAGCTCTTGGCGGTAATAAATGTTTGCCGATGAGTTGAATATTTGCGGTTCTCGGCTGAAGTAGACGTCGAACCATGTAGATATTATATTTAAATATTCAATAAACGTAAATATTACGGGACATATTACATAAATGGTGGCGGCTTTGTGGTCACATTTTAGGTATTTCATTTTATAGTGCATGCTTTGCGTCCATAATCACCGTTTTATTTACATGGCTTCACGGTTTATTTCAACGTGCAATATAACATAATATTTTTTTCTTACTTCTCTCTCTTTTAACAAGATAGATAAGAGTTCGCAAAACCACTACCTCCTCCAGTCTCCGCCCAATCTTAGAGACATTGCCAAGCCTAACTTAATGCAAACACATATTAAACATTAAAACAATAAAATTGAAAAATGCATCAATCGTCTCACGGAGGTACTATTAAGGTATATTTTCAATATCTAAATTTATTGCAATATCACAAATTTATAAAAATTAAAAACACCATATATATAATATTTACAAATATACTGCAAGTTTTATATAACGTTTTGAATACAACATAATAATTTGACCAAATTTTATTTTTACTATCTAGAGCAGCACGTAATAACGTTCAACCCAGTTAGGCTTAGGTCAACACGAACCCTATACCATGAAGTGGTAACATTTGAGATTAACGAGGCCATATTATTTATTCTTGAATTTAGAATTTTGGATATAAAATAAAGACATAATTTTAAAATATACATAATATATAAGATAATTTTTGTAGTTAGAAAAAGATTCGTAAGTAACATTCCTAAAGTGTTATTCCACACTTAGGAAGGAAAAATATTTTTTTATAAACGTATAAAAAATTTAACGTAGCGGGATTTGAACCAACAATCTCGTGGACGGTATACAAAATCATTACGCATCACTAACTTCAGTCACATAGCTCGTGTAAACGTTTATTATTTTTGTTGAATAGTGCTGATAATTTTTTACATTTACAAACCTTCTTATAATTCTATCATTATAAAGGTAAAATATATGGGGCATTCCACATATATTTTTTTAACTTGGTAGATTATAAATATTTCGTGCCATTTTTCTTACTTCTGAAGTATTTACCATTGATATCATATACACGTATCTTAGTTAACAAGATCGTTAGTATATTTTTACAACGTATGTTTATTGTATTGTTGTGTGCGAGAAAAGTGTAAATTAGTACATATATCATAATGAATATATAAATCAGCTTCGCGCTATATCCCGCACACAGCAGGGTAGGCAGACACTCTGTTCCTCACTTTCCACCGAGTTCTGGATGCATTGCGTGTTGAGTCGCGCATCTCAACGCCGCACTTTGTCTCGACACCAGAGCGAAGAAATTAAAATATAAATGTAAATAAATATTTCACTTCCTCGAGTAGGGATCGAACTCACAACCAGTCTATTTTACAGACACAGCCATGCCCCTGCGCCATGACTAGCTTCACGATGAATATATCTAATATATTCATTATTAAAAGTTTCATAAAATATTATAAGCTCTTGGTTAATATCATATGCATCCGCAGTCGTAGTGAACTATCACAATATTTTAAATAATAACTTGTATGACACATATTCCCCGGTCGACAAAGCGTAGTCCACAGGTGAAAAATTTGAGCTCCTCCGTTACACTGTGGTGTGAGCTGTTTTATCTCGGCTTAACGTTACGAGGATTTGTGGCTCGCTAAGTAAGGTTTTATGTCTCCAAAATGCCTGCAAGTTTGCTCCCCAGATAAAAATGTATCTCGGATCTTGTGCACTTAAAAGTTATGAGTATTATTTCGCTAAATAATGATACATTAAAATGTAAATTTCTTATCTCATGTTTTTAGTGTATATTTTGTTAAGCAAGGTAGCAAATGTACAAGTATAATTGTGTTGGTGAATGTTGTGCCGGGGAACGTGCGCCGGGTGCGACTGAACTAGATTTCCTGAAGTCTTAACGGCACCGGAATCGAAAGTCGTAAATAACGCTCGATGCATGCATGCTTGCTTTCTTCTGCATTGGAGAATGAACCTTCACTGTTTTGGCTGCATATTATGAAATTTGTTAGAAAAAGCTTTGGCATTCGCGTCTATTACACAATATTTTTATTAAAATTTGTAGTTTTTCCATGATCGTGGCCCATTTTTAATACAAATTAAAAAATAAAAAAATTCAAAATATACTAAATGTACACTTCGATGCATTTGTAAATTTTACTAATAATTTAAAGTTGATCTAAAGACATTATATAAATTGTGACAAGAACGTACATTTCAAGATGTAGATAATGTATCTCTTAACTGCAGATCATGTGCAATGACGAAATGGAAACAAGGCATACCTTAATAAAATAGAAGGTGTCGTGTCAAGGAATGGAATTTGGGAAGCACGCCTCTCGGGGTTGTATGTCGACATTGGTTAGAGGGCTCGCAGGCGGCGAACCGCTCACAGCTAGCGTACGCACGGAATGTAGAGCTACAAGTACAGTCGCATCGTCCACATAATTCATGTGCAAACATTATTACTGTTCAAACACTATATTATAAATACCGCAAATATAAAATTTGTCATAAATCTATTACTACTAAACATGGAACTATTGAAAAAAATATATAATTCATTAATGAAAATAATATATTCGTCGTCGTAATGTAGCTGCTGCTACGGATTCTCTACGTACGCAAAAGGACTGTCGACTGTTTACTTCGTTAGCGAAATGTATCCAACGGCAACGCCACGACAGCCATTGATTGTTAGATTATTGCCAAATATTAAATTACCAATTGCTCCTTAAATAAAAAATTATTCTAACTAATTTACACATACTTTTTTATACGATAGAATTAATTTAACAAAAGAAATAAAAAAGAAAAATATTGGAGCACCTGTAGTATTTTCAGGACTTTTTATCCATAAACGGGTACATACAGTTTCCGTTAGTTACTGTACTTAAGGCCACCTGCGTCGTATACGGCCCGCCTAGTGTAAATTTATGTATGCTTTCAACGCTTTTACCGTGCGCCACCTGACCTAGGCGAGCATTTTGCCGGACAAATGTCTCCCTGTCCCTATTTATATTGGGTACTTATTCTAACTCCGAACTGACTTGTGTGTTGGAGCAATCGTTACGTTGCTCCGACGAGTTTATTTTCTTTGTTCAAAATTTATGTGCTCAAAAGGTTCGTTTGGATTCCCTCCATCAGTATATACTGTTTCTCGTAATGACACCTTCTGTGAGCGTGTTATTTCATCCTACTAATCCACCATTTTACTAATATTATAAATGTGAAATTTTCTGTGGATGCATGTTTGTTTCGTTTTCAAGTAAACATTACTGAACGGATTTAAATGAAATTTTTACAATAATACATCTTATACATCAGAATAACACGTAGGCTACAATTTATGTAACGATTTTATATAATTTGGTTATAATATAATAATTAGTTCCAGCGGGAGCGTGTGGGTTGCTCCTTTATAATAAAATTGAGATTTAGATTAAAAAATTATATACACTTATATGGGTCCTGAACACAATTGCATAAAATTTTGGTAGTACAGTATTTAGTTATGAGTAACTGGTGGACACGCACTCTTTCAGATCTCATTATACAGTATTAATAAGAAGATGACAAATCAATAAAGAAAGTAGTGGAATAGATTTCTGTTTAAATGAGCTTTTAATAGTATTTTACTTAAATAATACTTTTACTTAAATAATACTTTTTATTTTATTTTTCATAGAAAAATAGATTATCATAATAAATTACAAATAGATTACCAAAAAATCGATTACCATAAGGAGATGTCATGTCGATAAATTAATATTATATACATATATCCAACAGTTTTAGTAGCAAATGAAATAGCACCAGGTGCATAATGCCCCGAACATTTCTAATAGCGTAATATTAAATTGAAATCCTAGCATTACATTGAAATTTTCTTGATGTCCAACTTAAAAAGCGAACTTAAAAAACGACCTTCATGTTAGATTTGCATGTAGCAAGGAATCTATCTATATCTATCTATCCTCAATATACATTGAGGATAACAAATAAAGACTTCGGTTACCTTCGAAAACACAGTATCAAAGATACTGGAGGAAGGTCACGTAAGAAGCACCCCCGGGCATGGGCATGTATGAAGAGGTTGATGACAGTGAACGAGGCGAGAGAGGTATGTAGAGACCGTAGCGTTTGGCGCTCCGTTCTCTCTGATTACCCCGCTAGGGATAAAGCGTGAAGCTAGTTTAGTTTTTTAGTTTTAATATACATTAGATATATTCATTGTGATATGTATATTAATTTGTACTTTTACTAGCACACAACAATACAATAAACAAACGTTGTTAAAAATATATTAACGTTCTTGTTAACTAAGACACGTGTATATATATGATGTTAATGGTAAATACTTCACAACTAAGAAAAATGGCACGAAATATTATTTATAATCTACTACCTTAAAAAAATAATAGTAAGAAAATTTTGCAACTTTCATTTCAATAAATACGTGTATATAAATTCCCATGAAATGTAAAATTATAGCATATAATCAAATTATTTTGTAGTTTGTTCAATTTTGTATAATAACAACCCTTTGTTTAGGTAATTAAGACATAAAAAAAAATTAAATAAAACTATCCGACCCTTATAAAAACGTTCACTTTATTTCCTTTGCCAGTTAAAAGTTAGTGTAAATATAATACGTAGTTCGTATGTTTCTAATAAAGTATTATATAATAACGTAACCGCCGCCGTGGCGTAGTTGGAAAGTATCTCGCCCTACACGCAATTATTTTAGGTTTAATTCTTAAAATATATTTAAATAATATATTTAATATATTTCATTTTTTTTTTTTTTAAATAATGTGAGACTTGGGTTTTTGACGCCCTCACGCTATGCCTCCAGAAACAGGCTGAGTATTTTACTAAAGCTACTAAATAAGGGATATGTGTGCCCAAAAAAAATTAATATTTAATTTAATATAAACACAATAAACAGAAGATTAGCGAACAAAATACTATATATTGTAGACTATGTTTCTTAGCAATAAAAAAAACTAACTACTACTGCTAAATTAATGTTATTCTACCAACAGCCAATTTACAGTACTTGGTTGTTTTGCGAAAAAGCTCTTCATTACTTTGAAACAATATAATAGATACAATAATAGCTTAACTCAGAGCTAGGACCGCTTGGACTTGGTTGCAGGATTAGCGAAAATTAGATTTCAATAAGACGAGGACTCCAGTCGAGGAAGGGGGCAAATCTAAAATGGCAACGGGTAATACGGAGACGGTCACGCTCGTCTTGTAATGCAACGTCAGCAGTCCGCAGTCGCTTAAAGCTTTGTCGGACAATTTATATGTGTATGAAGAAACATTATATTATACCTCGTATAAGATTATATTCTTGTAATACTATGTTCTTATTAAATAAATCTTTTATTTAGTATTTTCAAAGTGCTACTAACTTATTACTGTTTTTGTTGTGAATTAATAAATAAATTAATGGACTTTATACTTCAAATAATTTAAAAATGTTCGTGTATTTTTTCCTTTTCCTCACATATTTTTTTTTTAGAAAAAAAACTAACATTTTTAAATTATTTGAAGAACAATGATACAGAATGACACGTTAAGCATAACATAAACTATTATTCATTAAAAAAGGTTATAGGCATTATCTGTTATTATTGATGTCTTTTAATTAATTAAAAAAATATATTTGGTGCTTAACCAAATATTTTTTTTTCACAAAGAAAATCAATTAAATAAGGTATTATTACATTTTCTTTAATTGAGAAAATAAACCATATTAAGAAATAGGCTTAGGTATATTTTAAAATACGACAAGAAATCATTACGTTATGTAACAAGTTCGAATTATTTATTCATTTCATTCCCGTACTCCACGCACGTTCTCAATATATAACTCGCATAATTCACACAGGGATGAGCAGCCCCGCGATACAATAGCAGATTATCAAGCAAAATGACGTAAATAGTCCTCAAATAGGAGAAACTGGGCGCGGGTTAAGGGCCGCAGAATGGACGCCTCGCGACTCGAATACCAGATGAGCCACTCAAACTGGGCCTTGGTTAACCGTACAGGCCTCTTATTTTTTAGGTGAACCATAACAAAACTGATTACATCGAAACATGTACAATCTATTATTTGATTACCATATTACCATAGTTCTTTTTATAGTTAATATTTTCTGAGACAGCTCTTGTAAAGTTATGTTAAAATGTAATAGTACCACAGCTTTATTTTCATAGTACACTACAAAATTCAAAGCAATTTTAAATTGTCGGGGAAAAGTAGCTATCGAGGAAATGTTCTTTTTGTTGCTTTCAAAGGATCGCTTAGAGAAACTTAGACTACATACCGGTTTTGTAGGTAGGAAAGTTTCGTAGACACGTTTCACTATAAATATCGACAGATGTCTGTCTGTACACCGCTATCATTGAAAATAGATTTCCACGATACCTACAATTATTTTTATACACTTTACAAATGTAAAAAATTTAAATGTGTTAATCATAATAATGAGTTAGTGATAGTTTTATTAAAATAAAACAATAATATAAGCTTATAAAAAAAAACAGCTTCACGCTGTATCTCGCATATAGCAGGGTAGTAGTGTTTAAGACACTCCGTTCCCCACTTTCCGCCGAATTATTAGAGGCGTTGCGTGTTGAGTGGCGGAACTCAACACCCTTTTGTCTTGGTTTTGTCTTGGTTGGGGCAAAAAGGTGGGACTGTAACGCGACGTTTGTGGGTTCGATCCCTACTCGAGGGAATGGAGTGTTTGTTGTGTTAGGAGTGTTTTGGTATCGAACATACAACCGTCGCGTTACAGCCACACCCTTGTGCCCCTGCGCCCCGACAGCCTCATGTATAAGCTAAGTTTAAGTATAATTTTATAATATTGAGGAAACATAATTTTCAGAAATGTCACTGATATGACTCTTTTTATATGTTTTTGTATTATAGTATCAAATAGATAAAATAACATTCATGTTACAATTGCAAACATAAAATATAAATAAAATAAATATGAAATATGAAATACGTCCATCCTAAAACTAAAAATAAACTGAAGGGACGGTAAATGCAATAGTGTGTTGATGTGACAATTCAATTATCTATGAGCGTCGCAATCTGATTGTCTCAAAACAAGGACCCTGCTAATAGTACGCGCGGCGGATAAACAGGACGCGCGGAGTTTGTGCTCAAAAAATAAAGGCGCGACGACGCCCGAATAAATGAGGACGGCGATAAACAGGAGGATTCGTTCTGAGCGGAGGGTCGATATCGAAATACATTATTCTCCGATCCGAGTGTTCCGATTCAAATTGAAAGAGCACCTCCAACATGAGATTTCTCAGGCGGCGAGTGGGCGCAGAATATAAATCGGCACATAACCAGAAATGGAAAGGCCGTGAATATACGGTCGTGGTGTTATCTTTTAGTTTTTTACTTCGATTGATTCTTAAAGGAAAACAGCGCATGTTTAATAATAGCCACGTAAAGTTTATTTTAAGTAATTTTGTGTAGCATTATGAAGAAAATTCAGTTAAATTATACTGTGGTGGAGATCTTAGACTCACAGCCAGCACGCAAAAAACAGTGAACTACCCTCAGTAAATGTTTGTGTCCCTGTCACACAGCTACTGAACATAAACTGAATACTTCTACTTATGCAGCAGAAATGGGACATACGCCTCCCCTCATCGTGTATTCTGCCCAATTCGCAACACGCCCAGCCGATATTTACGTAACAAACGTCTTTGCTGACTTCTGACAGACTATCGCTCCGTTATAATATAACAATGGTAAGCTATATTATTTCTTTACTTAAATATGTTATAAATAATTCATGCACATTACCAAAACTTATTTAATAATGTACAAAATCGTGCTCATGCTCCCGAAGTATGATGACAAGTGCTTTAACTTATAAGGATAGATAAAAAATGAGATACGATATGATACTTGATGTGTATTAAAAAAATTTGGATACATAATTATTAATGTCTAATATTTTGATTAAATTTTGACAATGATTAAATTAAATTCAGAAAAGTGTTGTGTCTAGAATAGGACATTGATATCGCCTAAGGCGGCTGTGGGCGGTTGAGTCCACAAGCGGCGGTACTCTAACTTCATTAAGGACGAGACGCCAGCACTGTCACTGAATCAAAGTGACGCGCCTCCACAATACCCTATTCAAATTTAAATAGCTTCACGCCCAATTGCACTTCAATATGGTATAAACTCGCAGATAGTTATTTCATTAAACACAGATTTCTGAGATAAGTTCGTTGCATAGAATTCAATATCACTAAGCGTTTAACTTCTACAAATTTCGGGGCCGTCGGATGTAAAGAAAGAGAAAATGTCGCTTACACATTTAGTTCTTTCAAATTATGCTTAATAAAACAGTTTATAAAACAAATGTGACAAGAGCAACGCGTATATGTTGCTCTGAAAACAGTGGTAAGCGATAAGTTGGATAGGAGGGGCCTGGGTCGACGTAAAGTTTGGCAATTATGGCGACCGCATGTCTGAGAGCGCCGTCTACGCTCATTACATACTGAAACTCTACTCGTCTATATTAAAAGTACAACTGACATTAGACCTGAAATGGTTCGTGAGTTATAAAATACAAAATATATTTCTCAAATTAATAGTGAAATTTATCTTTCCTTTAGTAAATATAGCGGCGTTGAGTTCTGCCACTTAACACGCAATGCCTCCAGAATTCGGTAGAAAGTGGGGAACGGAGTGTTTTAACTAGGTTCCCTCTGCCTACTCTGCTGTGTGCGGGATACACCGTGATTATTAATAAATATAGTATAAGATATATATAAATATATAGATAGTTAAAGATATAATAAATCTTTACGATTATTGGTATAGGATGTTTTTATTGAATACGTCTTTCGATTTTAATACAGGGCATTGCTTATTTATATGTTTGAGGCCCAGAGTATTCCATAAGTCATGGAGAAACATAATATAATATTTTAACCTATATTTTAAATGAACGTGTATATACGTACATATATTTGTTATATTGTCTACATGAATAAATTTCAGCGCTTAATTAAAATCAAGAACAATGGTAGCAAGTGGTGTGTGGTTAACGTAAAAGAGAATCAACCCTTACAAGATTAAATGGAATTATTCATAAATTTAATAATGATATAAGAATGTGTGAACAAAGAATTTTAATATGGCATTATCAAATATTATAATACTTATTTTGAGGCTAGGCGTTGTGCAAGGGCACAAAGTGTGACTGTAAAATCGATTGGTTGTGGGTTGTCTCGAGGAAATGACATATTTATTTACATTTATATTATATATAAATATTTATTTATTAATTTCTTCGCTCTGGTGTCGAGGCAAAACGCGGCGTTGAGTTCCACCACTCAACACGCAATGCCTCCAGAACGCGGCGAAAACTGGGGAACGGAGTGTCTTAACACTAGGTTCCCTCTGCCTACCCTGCTGTGTGCGGGATACAGCGTGAAGCTGACTTGCGCAAGAATTATTATGTTATATTAAATTATCAAGAACTTAAATTTTCGTTTTTTTTACTTAATATTTTTGGTGTAGTATTTTTTTTTTACAGTTTAACGTTTTATCATCATATTAAAGCAGGTCAAGCAGAAAATTCCCACAACCATCGCGTTTACGCTTACGAATCAATTAAAAAAAATATAATAACAAATTGCGTTGTATTTACAAAATCTATAAATCTCTAAGTGCTTAACTATGGACCTGTTAATGTAATTAAACTTTGTATAGTTGCGCACGTTCGGATGCCGTCCAACGAGATTATCAATACATAAAATAGTTTAGCGAAACTAAATTTTCGTGAGGACAATTGCATATTGGAGTATTATATAATTCACTTCCGTAGTATCATGCATACGAATTTTCTAGTGATAAATTGCTACGTCACGAAGATAGTCTTGGATGAATAGCAAAATAAGCTCATCGCGTCTCATTTTTATATATAAGAATTTGGTTGGAGTATTATATTAGATTAGATACAGTTTAAACTTTCAATATTTAACAAAAAAACATATAAAGAAGTAACGAAAGTTGAAGGACTTGTTATATTAATTTAAGTCTTGTTGTTCATTACTGTCATAATAGGTTAATATATTGTATAATTATAAAACAGTAACAGTTATTAAATATTGTCAAACACGAATAGCAAAGAATCGCTCGAAATCATGTTTAAGAGCTTGTTTGCATTTATATTGAGTCGATCGCTACAGTATCGTCTAGAAAGATATTTCTTTTTTGTTAGATTTCCACGAAAGTACATACGATAAATAAAATCGAGCCTTTACTTTGTACTTAAGTAATAACTTGTAAGAAATATTTAGATGTTTTAGTAAAAGTAAACCGATGAATCCTTAGTCATAGTGACTAAAGAAAATTTTAGGAAAGCTCATTGGATTTTATTTAATCTTGCCCACCTTAGAATAATCTGGTGGCCATTCTAGAATTTTTAGCAGTAAAAAATTTACGATGGAAAAAATTTACACAAAAAAATATCTCTTCAAAGCTAAAGTCAGGGCCCCCTAGAAATATACTCTTGATACGCTCCTGTTGGAAATGTAAAATGTTTGATTTTAGGTAAATTGTGATTTTTTTTAAATAAATAAATGGAAATATGTTTATTTACCATGAGATTAATGACTTAAAAGTCTTTCCAAAAGTATATTGGCTTTATTAAACTAAAAGAACTACAAATCACTGGGGTGCTATAATTCTACCTCTTTAGAGCCCGGATATCAATACTTTCTTCCTTAAGCATTTAAAAGAAAAACAGAACCGTACGGAGTCCTTGTTACTCCTCTTGTGACATTTAGAAACTCTACATATATTTATTATTAACTACGTATATTTTAATTTTTGAGTTTTACGTTATTTATTATAAATATACATAAATATAAAAATATTATATATACCTACAAACATATTTGAAATATTATTAGTTTTCGAGCCAACCGTAGGTGACATTAATGGAAATTCCTTGTAGAACAACATTTTGTATATAAATCTAAAGACATTAAGGAAACATTGAAGTCATTTGAAATATTATAAAAAACAGATTATTATAAAATCTCTGTACTTAGTAGGCGGCAGTTATTTAGCAGTTTATAAAAGTGTACATATAGATATTTATATTATAAAATACAATCATATCATAGTAACTTTTTTTATCAAAAGTAAAACAAAAATTATAAACTGTTAATTAAGATGCATCTTATTAAAATGCAGTTGTATATTAACATGTAACTTTCTTTAGTGGTAATTTATACTCTTGGGAAAAAATATTTTGTCATGGTGAGTTTACTCAAACTTTAAACAAATGATATTACCTTAAGAATTATGCCATAATTATAAAATATTCTAACAAAACATTTACACAAGAAAATCATTAAAACCTATTTTAAAATGGCACTAAATAGCCATCTATTACAGACGGACCGACATAAACAAATTTTTCTTTATAAAAAATCGGTGGTAGTGTTTAATCAGCCAGATTCACCATAGTCTGATCAAATATTATAAGTTTATTATTATATGGACTGTATGTATGTACCTTGCACATACAGAATTCGGAGAGCAGACTGAGACTTGCATTTATTGAGCGTAACCAGATAGTTGTCTATAGGCTTGAGGTGCGACGTATCCCTTATTTGACGTAACTACACCTTTTGTACTTGTAGCAGTCAAGTGTTTAAATCTTAATACTTAATTTTTTTACCGATTTACCAGTGAAAGAAAAGTTGGCAAGATCGTTGTACAAGAAAAGAAAAATAATGTAACAAGCAGTAAAAAAAAAAATCATGGTCATAACGCTGTTCTTGATGATATAAGCGAATTATTCATTATTATCACAACCATCACAGCAGACGAGAGTGAATTAATAAGATACAAGTGCGATGCACAAGAATTAATATACTTTCGAGGCCTTTCCTGGCACAGGGACACAAAGTGTGGCTGTAATCGCGACTGGTTGTGGGTTGGATCCCCATTCCAGGAAATGAATTATTTATTTAAATTCATATTTCCATTTCTTCCAAAGCGCGGCGTTGAGCCCCTAAACACGCAATATTTCCAAAATTCGGCGGAATGTGGGGAACGGAGTGTCGTAACACTGGGTTCCATCTGCTTACCCTGCTGTGTGCGTGTGTGCGGGTGTGAAGCTGAATAATAAAATAAATATTCTTAAGTTTTTTTTTCTGGATCTACTTTTAGTGATCACTCACACTAATGCAAAGTTCAGCTTATCGCGGATCGTACATAATATATGCGCTCTTATAAAATTATAATTTATAATAAAAAAATAGATGAGTAAAGATTGGTACATTTAATCTCTTTATATTACATTGCTTAAATAACTTGTTATTTGAATTGATCTAAATGATGAAGGCGGTTATCGTAAATTTAAAAATTAAAATTAGGGAAAATTTGTATTTAAATATTTGTATTTTCTCGGTAAAATTAGATACAACGGTACTTAATGCACTGCCACTAAACAGGCCACTAAGGGTGTCTTGAGCACCCGTCGTCTTTTCATAAAAGAAACACCATTATGTAGTAAACAGTGTAGGGAAGTGCACAATAAGTAAAGTGCACAAAAACAAACATTTTTAAGTATCTAAGTGCCTTAATTAATAATTACTATGAAAACGTATGAAAAATATATTTTGAATAAGGCTGACCTGCAGGCTGGGGTGCACGGCGAGCTGCAGCAGCGTGCGCACGACGGCCAGGTGGCCCTTGTTGACGGCGATGTGCAGCGGCGTCTGGCGGCGGCGGTTGCGCGCGTTGAGGTCGGCGCCCGCGCCCGCCAGCGCGCGCAGCGCCGCCGACTCGTCGCCGAACGCGGCGTGGTGCGCCGCGCGGTCGCCGTCGCGGTCCTCCGCGTCCGCCTCCGCGCCCGCGCCCACCAGCGCCGCGATCACCTCCACGTGGCCGTTCTGCGCCGCCGCCTGCAGCGCCGTGTGGCCGCCGTACACGCCGTTGACGTCGGCGGGCGGGTCGCGCGCCAGGATGTCGGCGCAGCGCGCGGCGTCGCCGTTGGCCGCCGCCTTCACCAGCTCCTCGTTGGCGTCGCCCGTCACGTGCGACTCGAACAGCTTCCGCAGCAGCACGGACAGCCGGTCCCCTGCAATTATTCATATTCCTCAGATATTTAACTTCTAAGAGTATTAACATTCTGATTAAATAAACGAATAACAATATTTGAACCTGCACGCTTTGAAAACATTTCTAAGTTTATGACTAACCATCTTAATTTCTTTTTGTTGCTCTTTAAATACTCCTAATCTTAATGTTAATGTATAATTATTTAGAATAGAATAGACAATCCAATTAATAACTAGTGAATAAATATTTTCCTATAAGATTGGTTTCGTGTAACAATAGTTTGGAACTTAACCACACCGGTTTTTAATTTTATAATGAAATGAAATAAATTTAAACTGTCTACAACTCTTTTAAAAATTCTCATCAGCAAATATACATCATAAATGAATATCCACCTATCGATATAATGTCAAGGCAAAATTCCAATATACCTGATGAATTTCCTGGAATACTGCCATCGAACGACGCCACTTTAGTGACCGCATTCGGATTGTAAGTCCATGAAGTGTTGCAGACTTCCACTTTCAGATCGTTATCGTGATAGATTTGCTGCACGCGACCGATTTTGCCGAGCGTCTGTAACAAATATAATTAGTTTACCATTTGACCGTTCGGTAAAATGTTATAATTTGAAATAAATAAATCAGCTTCACGCTGTATCCCGCACACAGCAGGGTAGGCAGAGGGAACGTAATGTTAAGAAATTCCGTTCTCCATTTTCTGGAGGACTGGAGGCATTGCGTGTTGAGTAGCGGAATTTAATGCCGCGCTTTGCCACGACATTAATTAAATATTTAATTTCCTAGAGTGGGGATCGATCCCACAACCAGTCGATTTTACAGTCATATTTTGTACTCATGCGCCACGTGTGGCAATTTACTATCACAATATATTTCTTTTTCATTCATTTAATGATTGTATCTAGTTTCTCTTCTGAAATTTTTTTAGCAAAACACATGGAAGTGTACAAATTTCTTTTGCATGGAATTAAATATAGGAATTTGAAACATTAAATTTGACATTACGAGTATAACCATTGGCGTGCCAAAAAATAAGTACTTGCATACAATAAAATACAAAATAAAAATTATGCAAATAAATAGCACAGATTAAAAAATATAAACAAAAATACTCATATTATCTGCATTTCCTAATGTCAAACGTTCGTTTCCATGATTGACCTTTACGATAGTAGTTAGAGCTCGTTAAATGAAATTTATACTATAACGTACAACGATAATAGTTCATTTATGACCTGACGTGATTTACGTAAAGAAAGTAATAACTTGAAAATTTTTTAGAAATTAATGATTTTACAATAAATACGTAAATTACTTAGAATCTTATTTTTTCTATATTCGAAAATATTAATTTTTTTTCTTTTGAATAATTTTATTATAACAATAATATTTACGAGATTTAATGTAAGCCAAAGAATAACTTAGCGACAATACCCGAGCGGTTGTTAAAGAATTTCAAAAGATTATTAGACAAAATAAGATATCGTATATTATGGAAGCAAAATGATGCAAAGAATGTTGTAAAAACATAATATAAAAAAAATATGTTTTTTTTTGTATTTTAATAGGATGGTTTAACATAAAATTGGACCCGGCAGCGATAAGTGAAACTATAACAAATAAAATATTGCATGTCTATCGTAATGTCTGCCGTACTACAGTAGTAGTCTAGTACAGTACAATCGACGAGTCGTGGCCGGCCCTGAAGTTTGATTTGATTTTAAGATATTTTTTACTTTCGATTATTTTCTTCCCCAGTGACTGCCCAACTGCAGGAAGGCGCCGACTTGTCGACCGTACTGTATAATGATGTGTTAGTTACCGGAGCCATCGCCTCCGCCCACTCGCCGTGTCCGCGCTGCAACGTCTTGACCCGCTCCTGGTCCGAGCACACCTGCACGAGGTCGCCGACCGCGAAGGCGCCGCCGTGGTTGGGCGTCGAGGTTGACGCGGCTAGCGTACTGTTGCAGGCCTGGGTACCATTTTTTTTTCATTTAATTTTTTTATAGCTTCACTCTGTATCCCACATAAAACAGGGTAGGCGTGTGTTAACGTGGTAAAGTTCCTTGGAGGGATAACAAACAAAGCATGACATTTTTTAATTTAAGAAAAAATAAGTGGAAAGTATGTCATACTAACCTAACCTACCAAAGGTTTTCTCTATTTATTTCTTACCCCTTCCCCGTTTTTCACGTTCCTCTCAAGTTTGAGACTGTATTTTGCATTTTGTTTTTTGTTTTAGAGTTAATATTATCCCCAAGGTGACTGTTCCCACATGTCGACGGTTCCATCTTATGGATGTATCGAAGGTACATCTCTATTCTCCGTATAAAAGAGCGTGTCAAAAGAGAAGGTTTACGGGAGAGCGGAATAAAGGTTAATCTAGTTCTTAAAAAATTGTAAATATATATATATACTTTATATTTATATTTATAAATTAATTTTATTTTCTTCAAGAGCAAGATGACCCATTATTCCATTCTCACGTAAACATTATCTTTTGACTTGTCCTTTTATATGTTGGCGTTGTCGGTATATTGTATGAATAAAGAATAAATAGTAAAATGCCTTAGTTAGCACAGCAGGGTTAAAGGTCCACCGGTTGCCGCTAGGGTAAGTGACGACTATGTCGTGGTCCTCATCGATGCCAACGACAGCGCCCGTCGTACTGAGGCACTCGAACATGCCGTCCGTCCACCCGCCGTGACCGTGTTGCAACGATTGCACTATTTCCAAGTCCAAGTCGACATTTACCTAAAACATATGTTATGATTATTAAAATACTTCACGCTTTTCACACAGGCAACGAGAACTCAATGTTAAGATATTTTACTCTCAACGTTCCGTTTGAATTTGTGGCGCGTGCTAGTGACGGAACTTAACGCTGCGCTTTATTCTGCTAGACCAGGGAAATTACAACAATTCCCCGATTTTTTTAATTTCAATTTCCCCGAAGGGACGAACCCACTATCTATCTATTTACTCCACTTTCTATTTACCACCCATTTAATGCATGCATTCATTATATGTAAAATGGCAAAGCAATGCTTCATTAAAATTAAATAAAAATCTTACATGATCCCCAACTTGTAAGCCGTGGGGTCCAGTACGACCGGGTCCCAACTCTCCTAAAAGTGGAAGATGCTCTTTGTATACATTTTGCCCCTTAACATCATTTACCACCTGCAATAGTTAGAAAATAATATTAAATGAAAGGATAATATTAATTCTTATTTTATCAATAAATTGCAGGTTCAATTTCTCTAGTTTGCAGGGTAAGCAAAGAAAACCTAGTGTGAAGACATTCTGTTATTCACTTCTGCCGCAAGACTATTCCAAAGATTGCACGTTCGACGGCTGCAACCACCACCAGGTTTTTTTATGACAGCAGTGAAATGAAAATATTTAAATACAAATATTCCTCTGGATGGAAGTCGAATTCACAATTCTACTCTAATCTAATCTAGCCTCACACTATATTCCTAGCGGGGCAGTCAGTAGAGTACGGAGCGCCAAACGCTACGGACCCTGCATACCTCTTTCGCCTCGTCCACTGTCATCAACCTCTTCATACAACCTCCCGGGGGTCCTCATGCTTTTTACGTGACCTTCCTCCAGTATCTTCGATACTGTGTTTTCGAAAGTCAACCAAGGTTTCCCCCCTACCTCTCTTACCGCTTACTTTTCCGCTATAAATCTTTTTTGCCATTCTTTCATCACTCATTCGTTTGACGTGCCCAAATCAGCTGAGCACGTTCTTCTTCATTCTCATCGTGACATCCTCGCTAGTACCTGATATTCTGTGTATCTCTTCATTGCGCATTCGATCCGCTAAACTGACTCCGTATATCCTACGAAGAAATTGCTTCTCCACAGGATTAATCTTTCTTTCTTATACGATTTTCTTTGAAAAGATGTTGGATTCACATAAAAAACATGTGAGTGCAATTCTTCAACAAAAACGAATTACCATAAATTTAATTAAAGGTGATTGCGGCACGATTCTACTAGGTAATCCTGGTGTAATCTATTCTACTATACTATTTCTACTACTTCATAAGATAAGATAAGGTAAAAAGTCTTTATTGCACACTTTAACAGGATTGATTACATCAAATTTTAGGTTAAAATATGCATCATATCATGTATCATTCTTAAAAACAAGTCTCATTAAAAAAATAAATACCTGCAGATTTATGCAATGGGATCATAGGCCATAAGAGTAGGTTCGATCTGCCTATCCTGTTATACGCGAGATACAGCGTGAAGATGATTTATAATAACTTTATTTTTTATTATTTACTGTAACAATCTATTTAACTTTATTTTAATTACTTTTTATTTAAATTTTATTTCAATTAAATTGAGGCCATCATAGCGCAGGGAGACAGTTGTGGGTTCGATTCCCACTCGAGGAAATGAAATATTTTTTCATTAACTCGCTCTGGTAACGATGATGGTCGTTTAATGACACAAAATATCTTGTTTCTTATTTTATAGGATTACTAACGACACGCCCGTGATCTCGCCTGCCTGGTTACTAATATGTTTGCAAGATAGTAACACTGACTTCAATATAAAAATCTGTATCGTAATTTGCATAAGAACAAATACTTTTTAAGATAATGTATAAAAATTGTAACAATGCAACTATCCAACGTCTGTTGAGGGTATTGCTTAGTGTTTAGTGTTCAAATCCCGTTACCTTAAAATTTTTATGTTTTCATTTTGTGATATAATATGAATAAAATTATTTTATTATTAATTTATTATAAAACATTACTTTCCTTTGTTTTATCTTATATACCTACATGTGTTGTTTTTATTTACGTGTTATACGACGCAGTGCGCTTATTATATTGGTAGGGTACAAAACGTTATAATTTTCCTCTAATGTAATATGCATATATGTATAAAAATTCTCGAATGTATTTTGTCTATTAGTTAAAATTGAAATCATAAAATCTGTTGCGTCGTTTAAGCGTTACATGCAAACATTGCGGCTTCATTTTATATTAGTTAAATATATTATATAAAACATATATATCAATTGAAATGACAGTTTTTTTGTACAATATATACTTTTTTAATTCATGATTGTTAAAGTTCATAAATACTAAATATATGCAATGTATGCATATACTTTTCAATTATTAGAATACTCACAATACCACATGCAAGTTTTAATTTTTTCATCACTTATGACACAGTTAGGCTGATGTTTAAGCTATTGCTGTAAAGTTTCATCTAAATTCGTTTAGTAGTTTTTGCATGAAAGTGGAACAAACATACATCCACACAAGCTTTCATATTAGAAATATTATGTTAGTAGGTTGTATATGCTTAGATTCTTCCATATACATATTTACAAGTTTTATATATTGTTTACCTTTAAATCAGCCATGCCTTCAAATCCAACTCTATAAAGATTTTTGGCACCATTATCCCATACAACATAAGCCGCAGATCGTGGGCTTGCTGCTGACCAATCTTGAATTTCATTAACTTTGCCTCTTCTTCCATTCCCACCATCTTGATCTTCCCACTGCCAATCAACCTAGAATAAAATATTTTAAAGTTAAATACAACGCATTATTTTAAAGTTAAATACAACGTAATTTCCATTTAACAATATTCATATAATAGTAAGCTTCCCAAAAGGCCAAAATAGAATATGAAACTTCCAGAACATTTACAAAAAGCAACATATATCTTAAGTTTTTTTTTTACAAGCTTCACGCTGTATCCCGCACACAGCAGGATAGGCAGAGGGAACCTCATGTTAAGACACTCCGTTCCCCACTTTCTGCCAAATTCTGGAGGCATTGCATGTTGAGTGGCAGAACTCAAAGCCGCGCTTTACCTCCACACCAGAGAGACGAAATGAAAATATAAATTTAAGTAAATATTTCATCTCCTCGAGTGGGGATCGAACCCACAACCAGTCGGTTTTACAGTCACACTTTGCGCCGCTGCGTCACATCTGGCCTCATTATCTTTAGTTAATATAAAATATTGATGTTCTTTTCTAATTTACACTTGTAACATAATTTTTTTTGTTACAAATTTATAATAAATGTTTTTAAACATACCCCTCTCACTACTCTTGCTCCTGGAAATATTCCTCTGACAGCCTGCTTCTTGCTTTTCCTACGTGGTTCAACAAGGCAACGTTGAGCACCTGGTGCACTTATACGGTAAAACCTATGACGCAAGTGATGTTTGTCTCCATGATAACAAACAGAGCACAAATCATAGTTACTGCACTCAGCACATTTCCAACGAATACCTATATAAATTATATTTATATATTTATTAGAATATTACAACATAAAAATTAGTTACGACTCTCAAAAAACTTACCAAATATTGGCTGTTGACGACAAGTGTCACACATAGTACCCTCATGTTTGACTCCAGTTGGTGCACTATCTAAAATTCGCAAATCATATGCTCCTGAGCATCTGTAATTGGCAGCAGTTCCATTATCCCAAACCACAACAACTTCTTCTGGAGATTCAAAATTTCTCACTGTTCCAACATGGCCCTCTCCACCATCCTGAAATATTTAAAAAATATATTATAAGGCATATAATACTCAGGGGATCTTACCCCTAAAGTATGCATCCCCTGGGTGCCAGATAGGGAATGCTCATTGCCAACTAAGTTGCTGGTGAAGGGATGAGGGGAAATAAAATACTGTCTATGGACTAATTACCAGAAGCAGAAATTATTCAACAAAAAATTACATTGATGATGATGATGTATTACTGTACAGCAACAAAGTACAGGCAGTTAAAGAGAAGAAGAGTCAAACAGAAGCTGCACTCCACTATACTATGCATATGTCAGATAGCCAGGAGAATTTTCCACTTAAGATAGATTATACAATGACTACATAAGAGGTAGCTTTAAAATCATACTTATTTAACTACTAGAGACTACTAGTAAAGATTTGTTACTGATATGGTGAAAATATGTCACCATATCAGTAACAAATCTTTACATGGCTACGAAACAGAGGATTAGACAGTAGGTATACCTTAATCTACCAGGTTGGCAAATGGCTAAAAAGACATATAAACTTGGCGATTAAATAGAAGCCAATGAACTACATATAGAAGCATAAGGATCATGATAAGGAAGCCGATCCTGTGTAACAGGTCAAGGAAGAGAAAAAAGAAGTAGAAATAACAGTATTACGTATAACAAAAATGATGTATAATATTTTTAATAAAATATAAAATGTACCTGTTTACCCCATTTCCAATCAGGGCCTCTTATAACTCTTGCTCCAACTCCTTCCATCATGAATCTTGTCGCTCTAGAAGAGTTGGATGAATTAGGTATATTAGACTCCATACATGCCTTGGTAATAACAATTTAAAATACAAAAGCGTTTAAAACGCTTTGCATTTAAACAATATTTATGTTTTAACAACACTAACAGCAAGTAGGTAGGTACAGGAGAATACAGGAGTAGCTTCAATTGTCAATTGTCATTTCTTGACTTCGACGTTGACGTTTGTTAGTTTTATTTACATTTTGTTTTTATTTAATATAGATAATAATAAAAATTATCTTATTGACTTTGACGCAAAGTTTTATTTTAGCTATAGCCGTTATATACCATCATTTTAATCGTTAAGTAAGTAACAATATAAGAAATCTTCACGGTACGGTACTTTATTTGTATTTTTCGAATATGCCTATTGGAATGTACCAAAGAAATATGTGTATAAATGTGAAAATGTCATATTCATATTTCATACGTCTATCAAAGTGTCAGTATATCTTGTCAGTTGTCAGTTTATTACTGCATTCAATAGCGTAGACCGCGGCTGATTGTGTAATAACAAATCAGTATTGTAATTTGTAAGAATCAGTTTATTTACATGGTCATCATGTCATATAATCGTAATAAATACGAGAAAGCTCGTAGGCGACTTGCAGCCGTAACTTTCTTGTCTAACATTTCTCTAGACGGATCATTCAAGGATACTGAGTTGTGCCAGATAATCGATAAAAAATCGACAAAATCAGAAAAATGTGACTGTGAAACAAAAGCTAAAG
>JAATLQ010025007.1:55290-74836 GCA_013421005.1 Heliconius erato x Heliconius himera
TTTTTACAAGAATTTAGTTATATATTAAATAGGATCTAAGGATTTTATTAATATAAAACAGATTGTATTGAATATACGATTACAGTAAAATTATACATATCTTTACATTAACATTATCACTATCTAAATTAGTGATTCTCAACCTTTTTTTTGTTGCGGCACATATTTAACGATTTCAAAATTTGGCGGCACACAAAGAGAAATTATTTACTACAACACACTGCATAAATAGTTTATGACAAAAATTTTAAATATTCTAATATTTATTTTTTTGTGGATTTAAATATATATTCATGTTAAAAATATATATTTTTTTAATGATATAATTTAATTATATTAACATTATTATATATTTGCAAAATTTGGCGGCACACTTTTGAAATTTGGCGGCACACAAAAGTGCCGCGGTACAGTGGTTGAGAATCACTGATCTAAATCATATAATTATCAATAAAGACCTTTTTAATAGACTATAATAATTACTTACATTATATACTTATTATATTACAGGTTCATTACTGCCCAAATGTCCTTGATGATCCTGAACTAATTGCTGGGAAGCACAGAACACTTCTCACATTCACTTCATACATGACGTCCATTATTGATTATGTGAGACCACAAGATTTGAAAAAAGAACTTAATGACAAGTTCAGGGAGAAGTTTCCACATATAAAGTTAACATTAAGTAAACTTAGGAGGTAAAAATATATTTATTTTTAACATATTTGAATTGTAATCCTGCACTAAAAATATGAAATAATTTTAAGTAATATATAAAGAATTGAACATAGTACAACTCTTAGCAATACCTCATGGATTGCATCCAACTATAAAATGTTTATATGTTTTCTTAAAATATATGATAAAGATTTTTGTTATTAATTATTATGCTCTTTTGTTTCCACTCACTTGGGATGTAGATTTTTATAGGTGTTGTTGTCCAAACATATAGAGATGTTTTTCCCATATAATTTATTTCAGTAATTGATAAAAATGAAAATAATCATAATGATAATTTTATTTACATATTAAAATAAGTTAATATATTTATTTTCAGTATTAAGAAAGAAATGAGAAAAATAGCCAAACACGATAGTGGCGGTATAGATTTGTTGTCTGTAGCCCAGGCATATGTTTACTTTGAAAAATTAATACTCGCAAATCTCATCAATAAAGATAACAGAAAGCTTTGTGCTGGAGCTTGCTTGTTGCTGTCGGCAAAGCTAAATGATGTTAAAGGTGAAATGCTGAAAGCACTTATAGAGGTAAAAATCAATTTGTACTACTAACAGATTCTATCAGCATGTTAGAACATTGTCGTAAATATATTGTGTATATTGCATGGTTGTTTTTTTAATTGGTTCTGCCACTAGGTTCTCTCTACACACCCTGCTAAGCGAGAAGATACGTGAAGCTATATAAGAAATCAACTTTAATTGCTTTTTTTGCCTTTTACATAATTGAAATTATTTCTGAAATAAATACAATCATTTTTGTTTTCATTGTCTCACAAAGAATTGTGTAGCTGTACAAACAGTGCGCTTAACTAATATCATGTATATAAGTTCACAAAATATATAAATAGCATTTTATGTTTTATGTTACACTTAAACAAACACCTGCTGAGATATTGTTGTATTGTAAATTAAAAACATTCAGTGATTCGAAACAAAATAAAGCTTTGTTGTTATAATATTTTTAATTATTGTTTTTACATTATTAATATTAAACGTTAATTCCAGCGCATAGAAACAACATTTAGAGTGAACAAGAAGGATTTGATCAAATTCGAGTTTGCCGTGCTAGTAGCGCTCGAGTTCGGGCTGCACGTGCCGCCGTACGAGGTGTTCCCGCACTACCAGCGCCTGCTGCACGACTCGTGACCCTGGCGCCGCCTCGCCCTCGAGCCCTGTGTGCGCGTGTGCCGGCGCCGCGCCAGCATCGTGGACAACCTGCGGGCCAGTGCTTGGATGTAGTGCTAGTGATGTTAAATGTCTAGTGAAGGGTCAAAATCAGGGTTGTCAACCATTTTTTAATAGAATAACGATTTAGTGGCGTTGAGTTCTGCCACTGAACACGTGGTTTCTCGAAAATTGAAGGCGAGTTGGCAAAAGTGTCTACACCAAGTTCCCTCTGTCTGTCTACCTTGCTATTGCCGGTTATAGTGTGGGGCAAATGAAGACAACTGACTTTGCTTGTTTTGCACCTTCATTCCGTTAAAAATTAGAATGCACTTATATAAAAAATAAGCAAGTAACAAGCAAAAGCAACTAGATCATGGCACCAAAAGTCAAATGAATCATAGTTTTCACTCGTAACGTAAGGAAAGTAAGAATGGTACATGAGTTTTCAATAACTTGGAATTTTCTAATTAAGTCCCCGGACTAGGGGCTAATACCTGAGGTATCCAAGGAATTTACAAAATTAGGATATAAAGACGATTGGCATCTCTTGTATATGATGATATGATGTTGATCACTAGTCCTAGTCAATTCACATTCTGTCCTGTTTATGTGATTTATGTGGTAAGTAAGGTAATGAAAGCTCTTAGACTTTTACTTGAAAAGCTGGTATTAGAGCTTTCAATGTAATATGTGGTATCTCCATAGCAACTTCGAAGATCTTTGCTTATATGGACAAACGAGAATATGTAGTGAGATATAAATAGAAAAGTTGAGAAAGTGTCTATTTTAAATAGGTCACATGCTAACATACAAGGGTAAAATCATTTGTATGTTAAAATTTCATAGGTATATATAACATAGTTTACTTAGTTTATTTGACATAAATAATAATGATAATATTATTTACAATTGAATAATTCAAACTGTATTTATGTATTTTAAATTCAATAACAAGTCAAGAATACAAATACTATATGTATATTTTGATATACTTGAATATTTTTTGAAACTATTACTTATTATTAATGAAACTTTAACTTAGGTTGGTACAGCGTCTGCCTATAAACGTGATGGTTATGGGTTCGACTCTCACTCGGGAGAATGAGTTATAATCATTTTCTGGCTCTGGTAACAAGACAAAACGCGGTGTTGAGTATGTCTCGAACTACTAACTCAACACACAATGTCTCGAAAATTAGGCGGAATGTGAGGAACTGATTGTCTTAATACTAGGTTCCCTCTGCCTACCATGCGGCAGATATAGCGTGAAGTGATAAGTAATAGTGCCTGCATATACTGCTAAACTAAAGTCAATGAGAACTGGGAACAAGTAACTAAGTATGTTTTAATATTGATAGAAATTTGATAACGGTAAAGATCCACATTGCTAGCTCTGAAATGGTCGTTTTTAATTCGATAGTAATTTATTCTAGTCTTCTTAGTAAATTAAGTAGCCTTGTAATTGATAGTGAATGTTTAGTCCTTGGCTCTTTCATAGCTATAGTAATTTAGACTAAGTAAATGATTAAAAATCAGTTTTAAATATTTTTTCATATATTTTAATTTTAAATTCATGTAATTATGTAAACTGAGTGATATACAGCAATCCGATTGCTCATTAACTATGCCAAAGATAGAAGGTAGGACTTAGTGTATAGGAAAATATGACGTGAATGATTAGCTTCTTTGCGAAACACCTTATATTTCTAAAAACAAAAGATATGTAACCTAATGAAAGAACTTAATATTGAAGTCACTTGCATCATGTTAATCGTTTTGGCGTATGAAGAATTAAAACGATCATAAATTAATTTATGATTTTATTATAAAATACAATAATAATAATAATTGTTAACCTTAAATTTTCGATTTCCGACGGGATTTAAACATATAGCTCAATTGACTTGAGCTCTGAAACTTTTTCTAATGTCAGTTCTAATGTTGTTAGTTTCATTTTATGTAGTAAATTTCCATATATTCGTCAGTTGATTCCGATAAAGCCGTAATTATCCAAATACCATGTTGTTAATGCAAAGAAGCGAATATACTCTGGTCGTTCCAGCTTAAACTGATTACGCTTAAAATGTGAGACGATTAATCGACCAATTTACTTGGTAGTAAGCAAAGGTTATAATTATACAATAGATTGGTAGATGTTGTTTATATACTAATGTAAGACGCAACTTATCTTATATAGCTACTATATTTTTTGAAGATGAAATAAGTAAAGTTTAAACAATGTGTAAACCTTGAAATTCATAAATTGATTTGTGTAAATGTGTTATGTTTTTTTTTGTTAAAGAACTGTAAACACAACAAATGGTTGATACATACTGTTTCTTATTATGAAAGCCATTACAATCTGGTATAGTAAATATTCAGATACCTTTTATTTTTTCAAATTATAATTTTAAAATATGTATTTTTAGTTAATTTATCATTTCTAATGTCAATCCTAAATAGACAACGAATTTTTTTTAAAGATTAGCTATTTTTTTATAGATTAGTATTCTTACAAAAAAAATGCCTACAGATTATGCATTTATATTATTGATAATTATAATCGGCGCAATGAATTGTGATGTTTGAGTGAAACAGTCGCGTGCATATTTAGTATGCGGAGAGCTTTACTTTGTATAGAGTATATCTTGTAATTATTCAGTCGTTATAATCACACTGGCGTAGTAAATCATATTTAGCGGAGCGCTTATCTGTATTTCTTCGTGTTTGGTGGTGTCCTCCTCAAATCATGTAGCAGCCCTAAGGCAGTGGCGTAGCGAGCGTAACTCGCGCCCGGTGCAAAATACATTTTCAGCGCCCCCCAGACAAACATTTTTGCAGTTTTGCAGACCTTTTGGCGCCCCTTTGGAAGTAGCGCCCGGGGCATGATGCTCCCCCTTGCCCCCCCCCTCACTACGCCACTGCCCTAAGGCATCTAAAATACACATCTGAAACATCATAACACGTTTCGTCGAGTATAATAGTTTGTGTAGTCTGAACTCTAAACATATTGTGTTTATGTACCTTCTATACTTTTAAATATATTATTTTCTTTACTCTGCTTTACGTTATCAAATAATGTAATTATCGTTTACAATTAAATTCCTAATAAACATGCTTATATAACCAACCTGATAAATTTTCTCTATTGTAATGAAAATAAAAATACCAATAGTCTTTGAAGCTATCTTTATAGTAACTTAAACTTATAGCTAGGTGCACGATTAGAGTTTCTTTTATCCCAATTCTTATGATAAGTACTTATTTGATAAGTGACAAATATTTTATGTTCTTAATTTATTACAATACTATATATAGAACTACGCCTAATCGTTAATTGTTATTTAGGTCTAGAAATATGCCAATAAATCATTTATTTAATAAATATTCGTTTTACTTGAGTATTTAGGTAGGTATATCTATATTTATTAAAATATAATAAAAAATAAAAAGTTTTTTATTTATTTAAATTTAACTAGTTAATGCTTTGTTGCTTTTTGTAAAGTAATAAAAACACCATTCAAGCGCGAGTAGGAATCGCCTACCGAGAGTTGCGGTTCGTACTTCCCGTTGACCAACGCAATGATTTCTCTCACACACTACCCCAAACAGATACAGAAATGACCAAGTGAACAGATACAGAAGTGAAGAAGACCTTTATCTCCGCCACGTGCCCAGACGGCTCCAGCACCTGTGGCAGTGGCGGTCGAGGAGGCACCGTGAGGTTTTAGTAGGCATATGGACCAGACTAATCTTTTACTTATTGCACGTATCTTATGTTGCGTTGATTTACAAGCTTGTTTATTGTTTGCTTCAAGAGATTTCAGCTTAATTCTTCAACAAAGTGATCCTATTGTTAATCCATTTTCTACGTTTTGAGATACGGAGCCATACAAAAACTCCCTATTTGTCAAAATGTAATATAAGTTTGTTCGTAATATAAGTACATATAAAATTGAATTTTATGTATTTTTCCCTTATTTGTTTTACATGATTATTTATTTAATAAATAGAATTGACTGACAATTATAATGACGTCTAATATAATTTTTTATTACTGTAATCTGTAATCTTCGTTCTTTTTTTTACTACATTACCGTATTTTCTTTTGTTTTTTTTTAATTGATACATAAGCTATAAAAAATATTTATTATAAGTGCATACTTTTGTAACATTACGTTCTTTTAACTATAAGTTACGTACGTCTTATCATAATTTTTAAAATCTGTTAAATATGCTGATGTCAGTGAATAATTTAAATTTACTTCTTTAAAAACGGCCTTTAAATATTAAATTATTGATTTGGGTATGAATTCATAATATTCTTTGTAAAATAACTGTAATGTTTACATATTAACTCCTGTACAGTTTTTAAATTACTGACATATAAATGTACAATTGGTAAATATAATACTTACTGTAAAATAATTAAATAAAAAAAAATAATTACTGTAAAGTACACGTTAAAATGCCTAAAAACAGGCATTTTTATATAGATTTTTTCAAACGAACTAATAAACCGAAGAATTTATGTATTTACTAGATATTTCTTTAAAGATCAAACCGTTCTTTATCTCTGTGTAATTACGACTTAAACTTACTGAACTGTTTTGGTTTATGAAAGTAATCTTCAACTAACTAACAATTGAATTTGTTTACTTTATTGTTTGAACTATGAAAAATAGTGCTTTAAAAATATATGTTTTTTTTTTCGAATTGGCTTAATGCTGTTGACCTGGACTGGTCTCGACAGCGTCGCCAGGCTGTGAGGGGCGAGAGTGGCTCGCCCCTGAAGAATAATTACGAGCTTGGATGGACGCTCGTGAAGTATTGGCGATCGCAGGGGAATGCCCTGCAAAGTCCATTAATAAAATGCCTAAACGCTCATATCTTTTCATTGCGTTAACTTGGAAATTTAATGTTTTCTTTCTATGTCAGAACGGATTGTATACGTTAGAAATGGTAATTAATTTTAACTGGATACCTCCACTCAATACTGAGAAAAATAATTTTGACAGATGAACAGACGTACAAAATTTTGTCAAAGGTTTATTTCTTTTAAGGTAAGACCTTATAAATGACATATTTATCATTTGTTTCATGCATAAGTACCTATATGGCCTTTTTGATAATTGTTTATTTATTTTTCTTTATTATTTAACTTGATGGCAGGAGTGCTACAATTATGCATTAAAAGCTGTTGATAAATTCATATGCCTAATCATATTTTGGTTTAGTCACAAATGCTACGTGCGCTTAGAAGCCATAAGCAAATTAATTAATCAAGCTAGCTGCATTTAAAACTTTTATATGATTATTTGATAAATATGTATTACGTTGATTCACAGAAAACTACATCGCGTCGCGATAGTTCTTTGATTTTGAGTGGCGTTACCGTGAGAAGTGACATGGAATCGGCGCGCACTGTACGCGAACAGTCCACGACTCATTTCATAAGCGAATCCGATGTTTCTTTAGGATATCGGCCAAAAGGTTCTGTGAGAAAGGAAATTATTATTTCATTATTTGAATCAATGCTTGACAACATTATAGAATCTTGGGAAGTGATTCAAAGACGTCAAACTGAAGCAACTACCTTAGAGGTATCCAAAACGACCAGTGAGCTTATGGGCATTAACAAGAAGAAGAAATCTATAGGTCTAACTAAAAACATATTTTTAAAAATTGAGATTTGAATGAATATATATTTTACCAAATTGGTTAATTACAGGTAAGCAATCAAAACCTAAAAAGAGTCAATCAAAAATGGAATCAAGTGATAATACGCAGGTAATGAGAAATTACTTAGTAATCTATTGCTGTTGTTAGAAGATGTTTTTTTAATAAACGTATAAGAAAAATACTTATTTTCAGCCGTTCTGAACACTGAGTCATTCGTACTCATCTAGATAAATACGTATGGCTACGTAAAAATTCTTATACTTACGCTAGTTGTTGTTGCCACGTCTATGGGGCGATTTATTTAGGCCCACTGTCGTTTTGTATATTTTATAGTTTCCTCCGTATTCCCCTTATGTTTACTAAAAAAAAATGTTCTTTCCTGAGTGTGGAATAACACTTTAAAATTTTTAAAATCTATTAAGATTGTCAATGCAGAGACCCGTTACGCAGTGGCCCGTGGGTTCATTTCTTCACTATGCTGTCGAGACAAAGCGTAGCATCGCGTTTTGTTCCGCCATTCAATACGTAATACCTCCAGAATTATGCGGAAAGTGGAGAGCAGCGTGTCTTAGCTCTAAGTTTCCTCTGTCTACCCTTATACACAGCGTGAAGCTCAATAAAAGATTGTCAATTATATTATTTCAAGGAGTGTTTTAAAATGCGGCATTTATGAAAATCTTTTTTGCTAGGTGTGTAGGCATTTTTTATTTTTTTTATCACGTTAGACTTTTGTTTTGAAATGTTACAGAATGATTTACTGCAAATTTGTTGGTGGTCGGCTCCAGACGAAAAAGCTACAATTCATTTCCGCAATGGAAATTTATATGAAGGAAACATTTCTATGAAATGTATGCATGGAGAAGGCCGATATCAATGGGCAGACGGAACAATTTATTTAGTAATCTTTTTATATACATATGTCTAAGTTACTTACCAGGTACTAAACACATTACATAAGACATTAACTTAATTTTTAAGTACTTATGAGTGAGAAAAGAAATCTGGTAATCATTTTTTTTGTTTATTTTATTAATATTTTATGACCATTTCATTTTTTTTCTGTTATCAAGTCAATTTAATGGAAAAATAGATAGAATTTCTTCCACTTAAAGATATCTACTGCCTAATAGGGATCTTTTAAAGAAAACGAAATAAATGGAAAAGGAATTATTCAATGGAAAAATGACACGTGGTACGAAGGGGATTTTGTGGGAAATCTTCGGCATGGCAGTGGATTATATGTCGACTCACGAAAACAGAGATCATACTACGGAGGTTGGCATTATGGTACTAAACATGATGAAGGCGTCATTTATTATGACGGAACGTTTAAAAATTGTTATGAAGGAGAATGGGCTCATGTAAGAATGTACTTATATACAGATATTATGGAGAACATGTAAATAATTTATTTTATAATATATTGATTGTCGTTTTACCATTTTGTAATTGTTATTTAAAGAACGTACGGCATGGTTTCGGTTGTCGCGAATATTGCAAGTCAAGCGGGTATAAAGGTGAATGGGATAATTATGTCAGGGAAGGAAAAGGTTTGATGATATGGCCAAATCATGATGTAAGTTGCTTAAAAGAATATAAACTACCTGAAAATACATCATGAAATGAAATTTAACGTAGCTATAACTTTTAACGCAAAGTTTTACAGAGGTGAATGGAAAAATGGCGTGATGTCAGGATATGGTATTTATATTTGGGACATGTGCTATAATACTTCAATGTCGTGCCCCTCTATTTGCGCATATCGTGGTTTTTGGCATAGGGGCAAACGTAACGGATTTGGAGTCCTCAATCTAGGTTTCGGTCTTGGTTCTTTTTACAAAGGAGAATTTCTAAAGAATAAAAAACATGGCATGGGAAAATTTGTAACTAACAGTGGTCGCATCTTACAACACAAGTACTTGTTTGTAAATGACAATATGAGTTCATTGGACAAAGGAGATAATGATAGTAATAAATTAGCTGAGCCTTTCACGTTTGATATTTGTGACAACTCTGTTGGCCTTCTCTACCACGTTGAGAAAGTGATAAAAAATATCGATAAACAATCTGAAATAAGGGCTAAAATTGTCAGTGAATTTATAGAAAACAATAAACACTTAAATATTCCTCAAAAGAAAATTGAGGAATTCACTATACAGATAAATTTTGAAGATTTAATTAACTTTGAGATCTGTTCATTGAGTAAATCTTTAAGGTGCTACGAATCAAGATTAAAACATATTTACTATCAATATGCAACGATATGTAACAAGCAAGAAATCCATTTCAATCCAATTCTTATTCGTTTATATTTATGGCAATTATATTATGACTGCAATTTACATGATAAAGGGTTAACTTTTGTTGAAATTGACAATCTATTTCATGAAAACCCGCAATGGTTATCAAAAAATCCTCATAATCCATTTGATAAAATCTACTTTTGGCAATTTCAGCATAGCTTAATTTCAGTTGCTAGCAAATTATATGCAAAGAGACAGTTGCCGGATGTGAAACCAGATACTATGTTAGCGAATGCATTTAGAATATTTATGGAAAAAGATATTTTACCTGGAACAGGCCGTAAAAAAGGTAACAACAATGTAAAGTAAAATATAAATAATTAATACTTATTTCATTCTTATCATCATCACCCCAGCCTTTAATACCAACTAAACATTTTCTCGTCGCTCGGTCTTGCGCTTCCCACATCCAGCGGCTACCGGCGATATTTAACAGATCGTCGGTAGACCTAGTGGGGGGCCTGTCCACCTAACGTTGTCTAGTTCGTGCCCACCATTCGAGAACCTTTCCGCCCAACAGCAATCGGTTCTCCTGGCTATATGTCGCGGCCACTGCCACTTCCTTTGACATAGCTGAAATCTGACGATAGTCAGATTTCAGCTATGTCAGTTGGCTTTGCCGAGTACCAGATCCCTTGCGAATACTAATAAGTTTTGGTCGATCGCTCAATGGGATTAGCGGGTGAAACTTTCCTATTCTTAGTATATATAAAGAAATATGTACTAGTAGTGATCATTCCTATTTTTTAGGCAAACTTGTTGAAAATTATGGTATGTTCGTACCATTGAGAAGCTTATATAAGTTATATACTAGTCTCGAAGGGCCATGTACTGCACGTACATTTTTGTGTTCAGTACGACCTCCACCACACTGCTCTCAGCCACCTTTGCTTGTGGAAGGAAACCCTATTTTGGGGAAAAATGCCTACATATTTGGAGATGAATTGACTTTTACTTCTGGTATATATTTTTCTCTTGTTACATATTTTCTACATTAACATACAAGTATCTACGTAATTACTAGTTTGACAATAATAATTTGACATAATAATATAATATTTTGTTTTCTTTTTACAAATGTTTACCATATTACAGACTACCCAACGGAAAATACCGTATTTGAATTAAGGTCTAATTTCAAACTGTTTAACATAAGCAATTTACCTACTCAGACAATTCTAAAGATATTTTCAATAATCTTCCCTCAAATATACAATAGTGAACACATAATGGATTTAAATATAGAAATCACGTTTTTTGAATTTTATCAAATATTTATTACATGCGTAGAAGAAAGTATACGTATTGCGGACGATAATATGCGTATAGAAGAAAATACTCTTTTGCCAAATATAGTAGAAACTCATACTGCACGAAAATATAATAAACAATAGTTCTAAATAATTTAAATTGTATTTTATTTTGAACTCGTTACTACCTCCTAAATTCATTTGCATGGAATTTATATCCATATTACTTAACAAAAGCTGCTTAATTTGGAGGATTTATTGGCGAGCTTACAAATATAAGAAATTTTAAATATTCGATATGGGTCTCGGCTAGGTATATCTACTTAACACAACAAGAAATGCAATCTTAGCAAGAATGACGAGCAAAATATGATTATTTATAATTTGATTAGCCTAACAAAAATTTCTATTTTTTTCCATCAAATTTCTAACAAACATTTCTTCTTCAACAAAATTTTCTTTAATAGGTAAAGTTAATATTTTTTAAACATTTTTAAAGTGTTATTCCACACTTAGGAAAGAAACTACTTATTTATTCTAAATAAGTAGGTAAAGTAAAAACAGAGGTTTGCATCCATAGTTTTACTTCAAATGTTCTGTCTTCAAAATCAATTATGTCCCAAGTTATTAATTTCATCAAGGCAAAAGAAAACTTGATGAAATCTCCATATTAAAAATTTTATACGATAATTTAATATGTAAGAGTTATAATAACTATTTTTAATTAATAAATGTATTTCTTTCGAGGACGTCGTGGCGCTGAGGCACAAGCTTGAAACTGTAAGCGTGACGTTTGTAGGTTCGATTCCCACTCGAAGGGATGAAATATTTAATATTTTAATTTCTTTGCTCTGATAGTAACGAGGCAAAGCGCGACGTTGAGTTCTGCCACTGACATGTAAAGTCTCGTGAATCCGACGGAAAGTATGCAACGGAGTGTCTTAACACTAGATTTCCAGGTTCCCACCGCCTACCTTGCTATGTGCGGAAAACCGCGTGAAGCTAAAAAAATGTATTTCTTTATTCTTTTCTATTTATCTATATCTTTTATCTTTCTCCTTATGCCACCTTCCCTCTTTTCCTACCTACGAGAAAAAAAATGTAAATGACGAGAAAGATAAAACGAATACTAAAGTATTTAAATATCTAAAAATAAAGGGATTTCCTGCCATGTATTTTTTCACTTTTTGAAAATATATAGGTACTATAAAAATATGATATAATTCGCAAGTGACATGACATTACAAAACCAGTGTGCTAACAAAATTGACACCTTATTTAAAGGAAAGGCGTCGAGGCTTATAAATATATTTTAGAAATCCTTATTTATATAAATTTTGAAAAATGAGGACGAAAAACCCCATGGCGAAAAAACCACGACAAATCTTATTCTCGAGAAATTCTTATGGTCCAAAAGTGAAAGTTGAAAACTGGGACTTCCAGAATCATATCGAGAAGAGAGACAATTACGTTTATCGCGATCAACTAAGCAACCAC
Source organism: Heliconius erato x Heliconius himera (assembly GCA_013421005.1). Lineage (NCBI taxonomy): Eukaryota > Metazoa > Arthropoda > Insecta > Lepidoptera > Nymphalidae > Heliconius > Heliconius erato x Heliconius himera. The sequence goes on from JAATLQ010025007.1 coordinate 67,930, forward strand.
TTAAGTACCTACCTACGTTGGGGTGACCAAGATCAAAATGTAGGACAAACCGAAACTAGTGCTATGCTCGAGCAAATTTTCACAAAAACTGATCCTACATATGAATTTAAGCCACTAGTCAATTTTACTTCTTATCCATGTACGGAGTAAGTTACCCATGATCAATAATATAATCTAGCAAGCAGCTATCTATATAACTAGAAATTTATCATGTTCATTATGACTTGAATTGTATTTTTAATTAGTGTGTAAGACATTAATTTTCCTTTGCTCTTCAGCACCCCTGGGCGTAACAAGTTAATGAAAAATGCAAACTTGGCACAACTTCCTCCAGATTTTGGTGTCATGGACTATTTAACCACGCAACAAGACGATTACCGAAATCCATTTGCTACTGTAGCTAAACCGGTAAATTTAACCTTATTAATATATGTAGAATAAGTATTATTAGACTTAATTTTAATATTAATCATTTATTTTTCAGTTAACTATGGCGTCACCACCGTGGTTGCTTAACAGAGTAATTCGTTCCGATTTAACTCATAATCACGGGACGGCACCGCCGAAAGGCGACTATCAGTGTCTGGACACACACACGCCGATCGGTCACATTAGAGACATGAGGCTTTTTCGCTACCAATCCTTCAATCCTGCTTCCTGTCTACATGATTTTCCTGCTGTTGATTTACATTATAATAAATAAAACATGATGTCCTTAAATTTCATTTATTATCTAATTTTGAAAATTAATAAAGTCAAATGAAAATAATTAACAAAAGATAAGAAACAAACACAATAACATTATAAAATAACTTGTGAAAATGTAATTGAAAATATTTGGGTAAAATTTTAGTTAAGATGTAAAAAGCTAAAATGTTACATACAATGAGCCAGTATTTTTTTATGTAATAGTTTACATTTTAGAGAATTTAACCCAAACATACAACTTGCAAGTCACCACAAACAATTCTTATGTTCAAAAAATAATATAAATTGACAAACAAAATTAATTAATAAATCTTATACTAATTTTAAATATCTTTTATTATGAGACATTGAAACGAAATATAAAAAAAACCTTTAGTTTGTGTGCTTCAAAAATATAATTAGCTCTCATGTATGAACCTAGATATTACAATAAGACAACTTTATTATTAAATTAATGGGCATAAAAACAATCTCCAGCTCCACTGACGTACATTAAATTTTCTATTGTTTACCCAACACGGGGGTGTAAACTTCTTAACAGTTAAATACTTAATTTATTTTTTAGTTTTGATATTATATTTCTTAAACATTTAGTACAATACACATAGTAAGGCAAATTTAAAATAGATATTTGCACTGAAGGCTTTATAAATTAATCTATCACAAGCTGATATAAATAAATGCTTGCTGACTTGATATTGTACTTTACCTGTGTGACTCCCTATAGCATTCACTGCTTAAATTACAAAATATTGAATATTAAATTAAAATACTTGGTACAACATTAATTAAGAAATGTAGCACCTCCCTGGACGATTTTACTAGTCAAGCAGCAAACAAGTTCCAAAAGGTGTCTTACATATTTTTGCATTAATGCTATGTACATATAAATTAATCAATTTTCTATAGTCAGTATGATAATGATGATAAATATTTAACATTGTAACAAATGAGATCTTAACTATAATATTTATATTTTAATAGGATTATAAGAGCTAAAATATACTGTGCATGTGCTTAGTCAACTTGAATACCCTGTATACTAAAATCTCTTCTAACCTTTCATTTGATAACAGTTGTAAAAAGTGCATCGTTTTAAGGGAGGTGTAATGTTAGTTTCTCCTACTTCACCTTTTATTTTGTATTACTTGCTTTTAGCTTTAATTATATGTATTTTTCAGTTTGTCAAATTAGAATGATATATTTGTAATTTAAATTTATTTCAAAATAATCTCTTAATACCTTTTCTAAGCTTTGTAAAAGCTATTAACTGGACAAGAAAAAAGTTAAATCACATGCAAATACATACAACACATGAGGGTTATTTATTCACATTCTATTTTCATGATATGGTAAAAAAATATATAACATCTCGTTCATACACTAAGACTATTTTCTTCATATGATACATACATTTATTTTACCTTAAAATGAATTAGCAAAGTCTAATATTTAATGACTTCAAATAATTGAAATCAGTTTATAGATAAAATAGGAAAAGAACTTAATACATCAACATTAAATCAAACATGGTATAATGAAACAAAAATCAGATAATCCATAACATTTTCAAAAATGAAAAAAAAAAACAATCAAAAAGTTTCCACTCCAATAACATAATATAATTGAATGAGTAATAATAACTGAAAAGTATCTTTTATAAGTGCCCAATTTATAAGAACAACTCTAAAAGTCAACTTTATAAATTCTAAAAAAATAAATTCAATAGTGCCAATACTTAACTCACAGTTTTAATAATTTATTCAAGAAAAAATATTAGGAAAATTTCCTTTTGTGAGATGTTCCTTTTTTATTAATCCAAGTATAGTCAAAGGTCAAAGATAATTGAAATCTATATTTATTATATGTTAATTCCTACCTAAATCCAACACATTATTGATGGAAAATCAACAAAAATATGTATTTTCATGTGAGTTATCATAAGAGTATAAAATGGTAATTCACAAAAATAAAAATACAATACAATAAGTTAGTGTGTACGCCGCCTTTTAAAACCTTTACCCTTTTTTGATTTCATTTTATGTTTGCGTGTTGTACTACGGCCAGTTATTTCATCTGCCAACATACCAACGGTTGTTAGTTTTTTCCGACGATTTTTCTCAGCTTTTGTAACTGGTAGACGTGTTAAATAGTTTTCTTCATATTCAGTTTTTTCCTGCTCATACTTAGATATTGAATGCTTTACATGGTTTCCTGTACTCATTTCTAGAGGTGCCTCTGAGTACTCTTCACGTAATTCCCTCATTACACTAGAATTAAGGAATTGTTTTTTTGCTCTCTCTTTATTTTTCTTTTCACTTTCACTTCTAGAAATACTCTCATCAAAATGAACAGCTGCCAATTTTGGAGGTACGTAGATATTAGACTTTTCATTTTTTTCTTTTGTGTCCCCATTTTCAGATTCATTGCTAGAATCTACATCACTGCCCTCTATCTTACTTACTAAGTTGTCCGGGTTTGCATGATATGATTGAGGGTCATCCTCCGAAGTGCCAACGACTGCTGTCTTTACAAGTTTATCAATTTGATATTTCAATTTAGAATCTATTGGACGTATTTTTTCTAGTACAGTTCGTATTTCAACAAGTCTGTCAATGGAAGGGTCTGATTCGATTTTTTCTCCTGAACATTTTCTTAATACAATGTATGTTAAATTAATTAGATAACTAAGCAGCATTTGATATTTCATTTCTAAAAAACTGAGACCTTTATCCGTAGAAATTTCACCGCTTTTTACACGTAATAACATGTTATCAACTAATTGTAGTACCTGCTGCACATTCATGTTCATTTCTTTAAATAATTTTAAAGCTTGTGGCAGGTCAGGTTGTTCCATTTCGTCTGAAGCCTGAAACGAAAATTATACTTTTGTGGTAAATAACAATTAGGCTTAATTGTAATATGGAATAATAATTCGTTAACCAGTAATTGAAAATTAAAAAAACGTGACAATAAAAAACATTACTAAAGGTACCTGAACCATGTTGATTCTCTTTAACACACTTTTTTATATTTAATCACAATAGTTTTCCTATGCAAAGAACTGCGAATATTATTAAGTAACACAGAATGAACTTTGTCACATTATCTTTACTAAATAAAACAAAAATCAAAAATCGAAGCGTTCTCGTTCAATGCATACTTCCATGCCAAACGAGTGATGGAATGGAAATAGGAATTAATCATTCAATTTCAAAGTGAACGTGAGTGAGATATGTTTTTACGCAAACGATAAAAAGGGACACAGATAAAATAAATAATATAGAGTAAATACATATAAATTGAACGTATGTCACTCACTCAAGATCTGTTTGAAATATTTTACACTCTTTTTTTACAACACTAATAGTACTGTACGGTATAATAATTACGATACTTACGTTGCCGTTAATGTGTCTTTTCATCATAAAAATATACATTGTTATTATTTTAAAATTATAAATTCAGTCTGATAAATGTGTGTCTTATTAAACTTGACTAAATACTCCGACCCACCAAGGTAAGGTTCGGTTTCGGTTTAGGCGAGTGTCGGCCTAAAAAGGGCCGAACTTTCAGCCGTGCCGAAAATTGTAAAAATAAAATTATTTATAACAAATGCAGGTAAATCTTGCGTGGAAAGGTTTTCATAGTTGAGTATCTACGCCCCAATTCATTTTAACAAAAAAAACCGACTTGAGACAATAAACTAAAAAGTAAACTAGGATCCGCCACATGCTGTGCACGGCGGGTGGAGCTGAGCGAAGCTGTTGCGCAAAATTTTGCGAATTTTCTATTTTGTCCGCACGAGCTGGGTTAGATTAGTCAAAGTTCAATCTGTACGCGTGAATTTCCAAACGTTCCGCAGCTTAACTCTATGGGACACATTTTGGCCATTTACTCAAAAACTGCAATTATCGTGTCGTCCACAACGTTCCTGCAAAATTTCAGAGCTGTAGGTTTAACGGTTTAGGAGGAGTAGCATTAAAACGAACACTTTTGACCAATACGAGCTTCGCTTTGTTCACATCAATAAATTGATTTTTAACAAAAAAAAACCGACTTCAAACAACGAACTAAAAAGTAAAAAAATAATTTTTCATAAAGTAAAACGTACTTTGATTTTGTTAAAGTTTTGAGAAATGACATTAAGAAACACTCATTTAAGGCGGCGTGATAGCTTGAACTCAATTCTGTATAAGATTAATGTGCTGAATATTCAATTCCGTCAAAACGATGTCCTCGGCGGCAATCTTCTTAGATTTAGCAAAAGTTTTTGATAAAGTCTGGCACAATGGATTGATTCAAGTTATTAAAGGCAGGCGTACCAGACAGACTCGTGCACATCATACGAGAATACTTATCGAACATTTAACAAATTCGCTACAGAGTCGAAGGTCCTCCAGTCGGCCGGAGTCCCCAAAGGCTCCATCCTATTTCCGCTTCTGTACAATCTGTACACCCATGATATCCCAAAAACACAAGACACGAACCTAACCCTATTCGCGGACGATACCGCCGTCTACACGTCTCGCCGCGTCTCAGTCTGCATAGCCAACCACCTCCAAAAATCCATGGGCCGAATAGGTGAATGGTTAACTAAATGGCGCATTAAGGTCAACCCCAACAAAAGTACTTGTGTCTACTTTCCTCTTCACATACGAACGACATGTCACATGTCCGCCTGTTAGGCAAAGTAATCCCGGAGGCCAAACAGGCCAAATAGCTAGGAGTTATTATAGACAGCAAACTGTCCTTCGTTGACCACATAAATTATGTCCACCCAAAGCGGCGTTTGTCTTAGGCCGCCTTAACCCACTAATTTGCGCTAAAAGCAAACTCTCTTTGAAAAATAAGATCTGCATCTATAAAACGTGCGTCAGACCCATCTTCTCCTACGCCAGTGTTGTGTTCGCACAGACTGACCTTAGGAAACTACAAATTCTACAGAACCGCTTCCTACGCATTGCTACCGGTGCGCCGTGGTACATGCGTAGCAATGATCTCCATAGAGACATCTAAATAGACTCAGTCAAACAGCACTGTCGTAAACTCTCCAGTAGTTATTACGATAAAGCGAACTCCCACCCGAACCCTTTGGTGGTTGAAGCGTGCACATACGCCAAACGTCGCCCATGGGATCCGTAGTCCCCGGGATATATTACCCGATGATGCTGACCCCATCACTAGAGCGAACGACCCTAAATATGTAGGTAGAGCTACACACAATCGCAGTCACACACGCTACACAAACCGACCCCGCCGGTGGAGATGAGGTCCCAATTTTTCTGTGGCCCAATCGCGCCTCGGCGCGAGAGGAGCCCGCAATTAAAAACCTAAAAGGAAATCAAGAGCTCTACCTAGAGGCCTAGCTCGGACCGAGCGAAGCAAAGTCCTCCACTATAAACGGTGTACGCAAGTCCGCGGTCCGAGTCTCAAAGGAGACGCCCTTGCGACACTGTGTTCTCATTTGTTGGTACCTTCCACGGTAACCAAGCCAAGGTCAGAGCTTCGGCCTCCCAAAGCCCGGTGACGCTGTAGAGGCCAGTATGGCCAACAGCATATTGCTCATTCGAAAAAAAGAAAACAAAAAAGTAATCAATTCATTCTTTAATGCCAGTTTTATACCAAAATATGCTTTGTATTAAACTTATTATTTAATATTTACTGGACATACCGTATTATAAAAACACCATATATAATATAGTTATTTTTAATTATAATATTGTACATACGGCAAATGGCAACACACAATACTTTAATTTTCATAAAAATTGTCAATTTTTGTCTTTTAGTTTTTATTAATACATGTTATGTATATGTTTTAAGTACCTACATTTGCAACATTGATCTCAACAATATTTTTACAAAATGATTAATAGGGATATGCTATTCTTATTTTGATAGTAAAGAAAGTTTGCTTAGCCAATATGTTTTCAGTAAGTAAATCACTTTAATTAACTATTTATTTTCGTTTTAAATGCAATATTTACATTTATTAGCTTTGTTATTTTCAGTTTATATTTCAGATTTTAACAGTATTAGTGAGTCTGATAATTTATAGTTATGGATTCTATGTACCAGGCGTTGCACCAGTTGAATTTAAGAAAGGTCAAAGAATTGAAGTCAAGGCGGTTAAAATGACCAGTATACACACGCAATTACCATATGAATATTACTCACTGCCACTATGTATACCAAA
>JAATLQ010025007.1:80813-119430 GCA_013421005.1 Heliconius erato x Heliconius himera
GATAAGTGTGTCACCTCCTATGAAGATGCTAAGAAGCTTATGGATACAAATTTTTATAGTCTTCTTACAATTTCTAAAATACTCTATCCTCTCTTATCAAACAATGCACGAATTATTAATATGACCAGTGATTGGGGGTTGCTTTCCAACATAAGAAAACAACACTGGCTAGATGTACTAGTAAAAGATGATTTAACGACAGATGAGATATTGCAATTTGTTGATGATTTTTTACAAGCTGCTAAGAATGGTAAACAGTCTTATATGTCATTTGCGGGTCATTATGGCGATTACAAAGTATCAAAAGTAGCCATGTCTGCTCTCACTTTTGTTCAACAGAAGCAATTTATTGAACAAGGTAAAGATATATCAGTAAACTGCGTTCATCCAGGCTTTGTTAAATCAGATATGTCTAAAGGAATGGGTGACTTTACTCCAGAACGTGGGGCTAAGGCTCCTCTTTATTTAGCACTAGAGGCCCCTCAATCACTTAAAGGCACATTTATATGGCATGACTGCCATAAGGTCAACTGGGATGATTAGATGTTATATATTTTAAGAATGTTTTTTAATTCTGTGATAATAGTGTCACATACACTTAAACTTAATATATGTTTTTTTTAGAATATCTTGTTTTTATGACTTCAAAATACCTTAAAATTAATGATTACTTAAATTTGATCATGATTTTTGTTGTAGTAAAATAAGGCTTTTGAAAAATTTTTATATTTTAGTTTTTGGCCTAAGTTTTCCACTTCTAGCTTAAGTTGTAAATGTAAATTATTCCTTTTTTTAATATTAGAAGACAAATAAGTTAAGGATTTGTACTATTCAGTAAATAATTGCAGTTTGGTGCATAACATTTTTAACTTCACACATTTCATAATTCATAGGCAATCAAACAACATTTTAAAGTATTAAAATATTGTGAATAAGGTAACAAAATGGACACTTGTTCAACAAGATTCTAAATATGTCAGGGATTTAATTAAAAATCCAATGTTATTTAGAGAAAGTATAGCTATACTTCACTTTAAATCATAATTTTAATATATAAGCGCAAGCAGATAAGCGCAAGTAGGACTCGCCCACTGCTTCCGTACCAATTTCAGGATTGTAGGTAAATGGGAAGTACAATTTATAAAAGTTGACAAACTTAAGTTTGCGGTAATATACACTCCTTTTGTATGAAATGGACTACAAATATAAATTTGTAATTGTTTTTTCCTGTATTTGTATTGTTAGTTCTCATATCATAACTGTAGGTCCACGGGAAGTACCTTATAGATTTTGATAACACGAATTTACAGTGCTAATAACTTTTGATTGTGTTGACTTAGAAGTTTAATTTTTTCTGTGCTTCAAGGGACTATAGACAAAGTGATCGTGTAAGGGTTACGTTTTTACCTTTGATCTGTTTTACGGAACCCTATAAATATTTGTGTGATAGTAATTTGTTTCAAATCTCATACATTAAAGATTTTTGGTCATTCTGAGTCTGTAATCAAATATGGGAGAAAAATAGAAAATATTTTATCCTAACTATACGAATATTTAAGAAAAAATATTATTTTAGTATAGTAATCTATTCTGTAATACATTAAGCAAATCGTAATTTAAATCTTAGTAATTTATTGATATTTTAAAAAAAGTCTATTTCGGTAGGCGATAAGTAGGCGCTCAGGGCAGATGCAATTTTTTGTTCGTTAATTCCGATCCCGCGAGAGTTTATGTTTTGGTGTCATGTAAATTGGTAAGTAGATATATTGCATTTAAAAAAATATGGTTATTTTGAAATCACAAACAGATCCTTCATTTTTATTTATATGTAGGTACAAAATATTACAGAAAAAAAGAAAATAATATAATCTTTCACAATGTTTTATGATTTTTTTCTGTTGTTATGATTGGTTCTGTAGCCATAGTCAACTTACATTGAATAATCCTAAATCTTGAAGTCGATGTTTTTTGTCATCATACAAATAATAATTTTACAAACAAAGTCAAACAACATGACTTCGAAAACTAAATTTATAAATAAATTAATTAAATAACTCTTTTAGTAAGTACCAATTCTTGCGAACAACTTTAAATTGATATAACTTTTTTTTATTTATGAACCGATTGTTCCTAATAAAACAAACAAATGTTAAGCGAAGCTTGCCAGAATCCATAGTGAAGTTTAAATCGGTTAAGCCGTTTCTAAGATTATCGTGAACAAACGCACAGACAAACATACATAAATCTTAAAAAGCATTGTTTTGGGTTCTATTACATTAATTAATGTCCACAGTAATAGCTTTTTTGGTATATCTTCCGTGTACCGATATCGAATAAATACGATTCTATTATAAATATCTACTACTACTACCTAGTCATTTCTACCTACCTAGAGTTTTCGCTGTCCACTAGCAATGAGCTATCAATTCTGCGACCTCATTATATAAATTTTCTTATAGTAGCAGAATAATGAAATGTTAAATTATATAAGTATACAGATTTCACACTGTATCCCGCACACAGCAGGGTAGGCAGATGGAACCTAGTGTTAAGACACTCCCCACGTTCCCCCCTTTCCGCCGAGTTCTGGAGGCATTGCGAATTGAGTGGCAGAACTCAACGCCGCGCTTTGCCTCGACACCAGAGTGGAGAAATAAAAATATATGTAAATAAATAACTCATTTCCTCGAGTGGGGATCGAATCCATAACCAGCCGATTTTACAGTCACACTTTGTGCCCCTGCGCCACGACTGGCCTCATAATAAGCTTTTCTTAAATAAAGTTAGTTTTTTTATTATTTGATCTATATGTAACAACATTTAAAATTCTAAACAGATTGAATGAACCCAAATTGAAATTGTCGATGACTGAGACCGTTACAATTACTTAAAATGTTAGTGTTGAAAAATGAGAATATTTGGTATTAAAAATAGTATTTAAAAATTGGGCAGTCCTGGCGCAGTTTGTGGGTTCAGTTTCCACTCGAGAAAATGAAATGTTTAATACGGCGGAAAATGGTGAACGGAAGAGTATAAATGGGAATGGAGTATATTAACACTAAGTTCCCAGGTTCCTTCCGTCTCTCCTGCTAGCGCGGGATACAACACGAAGAATATGAACATAAATAGCTACGTAACTGTGGGAAATAGTAAGACAAATTAGAATAATAACTACATCAATGTACTTAATAAATCTCATTAGCGATTTCCTACTGCAGGCACTTGCAGGCGGTTGTAAGGATTCACTTGTTCTAGCCCACTTATTGTATTACAAAATCGTCGTGAGCGTGAAAGTATAAAGGGGTGGAGCTACGGTTTTATACCTTCCATTATGTACATTAGTAACCAATCCTTTTACACAGCTTATGTAAGAAATTATATTTATATAAATTGTACAGATTAAAAAAATGTAATAATTCGAATAAAAAATATATTTTATTATATATGTAGAAACTTTACTAAGTGTTGAAAAAACAAAAATAAATATCGTCCTGGCGTATGGGAGCGTGTGACTGTAAACGGACGGTTGGGTATTCGATTCCCCCTCGGAGGAATGAAATATAAATATTTTCATTTTCTCGCTCTGGTAAAGAGGCAAAGCTCTTTGCTTTTTAGTTAAATAAAACCTACCATTTTAATGTTAAACTTTGAAACGTATTGAAAATAACCATCAATAACTTAGATGAAAGGAATATATATTGAAGTCTAGCATATAATTTCGAAAATAAAACGCTGCCAATTGAACTTGGCCGCCGATGAGGTTTGTGTGCACATAGTTCCTATTTTATAACTAGGCCTATTGGATAACTAGGCCACAACCTACGTTCAAACATAGGTACGTGTGACTTCAATACTAGCAACTGACGGAATAATATAGATAGCTAAGTACTATCTTTTTTCATAATTCATTATACAGAAAGAACCTAACATCAAGATATTCCATTTCTTTCCCTATAATTTCAGATAAAAGTTGCGACCTATCTAACTCGCAAATTTTAAATTTAAAAATTTTCCCAATTTTTCCCAACTTGGAACCCACAAAACCAGAATATAAAGTCAGTAACTTCTCATCTATGATATGAGTAAATAGATAATTTTTAAACCAAGCTTTAAAATCTAAATTCGATAAGAATTTTATTGCATTTATCTTTTCTTTCAGAGTAAGAGTTTCTTGATATAAATAAATAAATTTATTAGCAATTAGAAGCCTTCGTGTGGCTGTATTTGCAGTTTTACAGGCTTTCTCATAAACCTTCTACGTAAGGGTTATGGGGTTAAGTAGGAATTATCTTATATATAGTCGATTAAGTTATAACATCACAAGGTACATGGCTTCTTATGATTGATTTAAAAAAACACGAATGTACGTATTTATTGCTTGTCTTTATTGTTATCACATGTCAGTCAGAAAAAGAAATGGTCACGTGACACGCGAACTTTGGAATTTGACTTAATCAGTATATCTATCTGCCCATCGTCATTTAAAAATAATGAAGTGATAAAAAATAAATGAAAATTTTGGATAGTTTGGTTGCTTTAATAGTTTGTAGTATCAGATAAACCTATGTCATAGGTACTAAGTACTTTACCAGCTTATTCTTGTAACGAAATCAAACATCACGAGGCTTTTACGGAATATATATTTCTTCCAAAGTAAAATACTATTAAGCTTGTACAATGTTTATCTTATAATCTAATGTAATATGTTATTCTAGAGAACCTTTCTTCAGTTCCAAATCTAAAAGTATATCTCGAATTTTCCGACCACATCAAGTGTCAATTAAGTAGTGTCCTCTGGTGATAGTTCTATATTTAACTTATTTCAAAAACATATTTTTATTAAACAAAGAGGTTGACTTACATTTTTATAATAAATAATTGCGAATGTTAAAACTTATAAATATAAAATAATTACATTCTTATTATGCTTATAAACAACATACAAATTTGTACCGCTTAGAACTCAGCAACAACTTCAAACTGATAAATTTATTGGTAGAACTGTCAACACTGTTTATATGTATTAGGGACCTAAATCATTAATGTTATCAGAAGAGGTCACTTGATTATTACTTTGAAATTATATTTTAAATACATTTATTGTTCAATGTAAATGTAAATAGTGTCGTGAAATGGTTTTCTTTTTTGATAAAAATTGTTACTGATTATTAAAGGTCAGTTGTAGCACAGCGGCACAAAGTATGACTATAAAATCGACTGGTTGAGGGTTCGATCCCCACTCGGGGAGATAAAATATTTACTTACATTTATATTTTCATTTTTTCGCTCTGGTGTCGAGGCAAAGCGCGGCGTTGAGTTCTGCCACTCAACACGCAATGCCTCCAGAATTTGGCAGAAACTGGGGAACGGAGTATCTTAACACTACGTTCCCTCTGCCTACCCTGCTCTGTGCGAGATACAGTGTGAAGCTGACTATTGATTTTTAAAATTTTATGACTTTTACTACCTGCTTCTATTTACTGTACCATACGTCGTGCGTATGTAGTGAAAAAATAATAATGAAATAATGTGCGCAACAATATCGTTATGTATGGTAATCTTTATAAAGTAAATCTTGTTGTAGTTAATATTTATAAATATCTATAATATTTATATATATCATAATGAAACAATTGTTAAAACCAGATAGTTTACATATGGCATTGTACAGTGAGATTGTTCATGTACGTAAGTTGTGGGTTTCGTGGTGAACTGCATTTATTTTTTTTCATTTTCCCGTTATGGCAAGACAAATCTTGGTACTGTATTGTGCTACCTAACTTAAAATATCTAGCTAGGCCGAAAGTGGAGAGCGGAGTGTCTTGACGCTAGATTCTCTCTGCCTACTCTTCTGTAGGCAGAAGGCTCTTCTGTATACTAGATAAAGAATAAAATGAAAAACGAAAATAAAGTTAACAGCAAATTTGGGTACGGCTAATCGATATTATTGCTATTTAAACTAGGCAGGAATACCATCACTATCGTTTTTTGCATAGTATTTTAAATATATTTTCTATATATTGATAAGTATCTCTCTATCTAAATGAAAATATACATTCAAATAATTATTTCATGTCCTCGAGTGGAGATAAAATCCACAACCAGTCGATTTTCCTTTTATAATCTGGAATAATGTAATAATGTCCAAAAAATGCATATTATATTTGAAGTTTTAATTTTATAAATTTCAAGCTTACAATATTTTCATATAATATACTTTTTAATTAAAATATTGAAACAAGTACAGAGTAATAATTTTATAGCAAAATGATAATCTATAAATTATTTTAATATCTTTTAATTTATATAAACAAATTGATGCAGACAAATTTATGTCGAATTGATTGATTGATTGACATCAAGAAAAAAAAAAATCTATTTAAAATATATATTTTTTTCCTGAGTAAAAAACAAAGAACCAATAGCTAGCTAACACGGACACTTTTTTAATAATAGTGAGCATTTAAAGCTACTAATGACTGTGAAAGCTAAGAACGTTAATAACAAGGCAGGATTTCTTACTTTGTATTTGCACTTATGTTTTTGTACTTATATTTTTTAGTTTTTATCATTTTCATAATTTCTGATTCTTAATTAGTAATTTATTATTAGTAGGTATATTTATATTTTTGTAAAATTATGATCTTATTTTATGTCTTATTATCAGTTCTTCGACAGCGCAATGAAAGAACATCTAGCACGTATAAATACGGTGAATTAGATTTTTGAATTAATTTTTATTTTTACTTGATAGAATTAAATCGACGTTATTAAACGACTGAAGATGAAATGTCTCACTTGAAATTTAACGCGTACTTAGACATCTAGCACGCATAGATACGTGGCTCCACGCACTGTTGATTACCAATACTATACAAAAGATACTTTATTTGTTATTAATTATTTGTATTTTGTCAGTGATAGGAAAATAAATAAAACGAATAGTTCCATAGAATATTTAACTATATTGAACTGGCCTTAATAAATAATTCCTTATGTGATACAAGAAATGACTTGACGAAACTTTGTAGCGTCAAATTAACTGCGAGGATATTTACTGTTTGTTGCAGAGGAAATAATAAAATAAGATAGTGAACGGTTTAACCGTTGGTTCCGTGCAAAATGTAATTATACCATATCTACATTTCGAGTACATTTAATAATTACTAAGTAATATACTAATATATATCTTTGAAAATGGTCCACAAATGTTCGATCATACTAAGGTTACGGTATAGATAAACAATCATAGCTGTACTCTTTGGTGTTCTAGCCGTCATTCATTGCACGTGTTATTTCACCATTGTCATTCCACATTGAACACGTGATTGTACTATACCTACTATATAATATGTATTGGATCGGATAATTTTTCATATATTTCGATGCTATGTTGAAAAAGATAAAATACAAATGATGTAGATATATAGCTTATTTATTTTATATTGTACATCGTAGTCGACTTGATGTCTAGATCCGATCATATATGTAAACTTGTAAGTATGCCGATTTCACATTACATAAGTCTCACTCATTTTATTTTATTTAACAAAGCTTAATATGACATATAAGAAAGCGGACAGTCTTTGAAAAAAACATAAAACTAAAAACCCTAGGACTAAAAATGCATCAAAACAGATAAAAATTAATTAAGTAAAAAAAAAATAGTTTTTAAGAGTTCCATTAATATTCGAAAATTACGTAAATGGTAACAAATTGACGAAATGGTAACAAATGGTAGCTTTCATGACAATTATCGGTTCAATCTTACATATAGATTTCAAATATCAAAGATTTTTTGCATAAATTTTGACTAATCTGTTTATTTTTTTTACGCTATAATAAATAAAGTACCTACTAGTTACAATGCTTATAATATAATGCCTTACTTATAAATATAGCGTTTTACGACTAAAAGACATTTCACTTTGGTTTGTATTAGACTCACTTTATACATTAATATACTTAACTTTAAAAATATTAAGAGCTTAATTAAGCCTACAATGCAGCACAAGAATTTATTACAAGCGATTTTAATATGTCCATCATAGAAACGTAACATGAAAATATTGCTAACATAGCAACAAGCCTCATAAAAAACTAAAGACGACCTAAGAAATTATTCAACGATCATTTCTACGGTCAATTTACAAAATATATTTTACGCATACTTACGTAAATAGTCGGAACTATTCACCATTTAGACATAGGTACATGTATCCTGTATAGCCTATCTGTGGCCGCCACAGGTGTGCCGTAATAAATGTATATTATAAGAATTCATATTGAAATGATTTAAGTACTTCTTTTTCGTGCGTATCGAAGCTAATAAAGAAAAAGAATTACAGACAATGATTTGTTATAATATGTATCTATATAAATTTCACCTGTTCAAATATTGGAACGTAATATACAAGTGTAATCAGTAAACTATCACAAAATGGACGGATTTCGTAATGTTGTTTGTTTATCAACTACGTACATCCTAAATTATTAGACAAGAAATGGCGATGCTTTAAAGTTTAAGGCACTCTAGGTAACACTGCTTATCATATGTAGTGGTGATACATTATAATTAGTGTGTTAAGGTGATTCTTGTAATTAGCAAAAATTGAGCCTGAAGAAAATGGTATTTCCTCGATATCTTTGGCTATAAACGTATATAAATAGATCGGGGCAAATGTATTTTCGTATTTTGAATGTATTATTACTAATTAAACCTCTTTGGCTGTACTGAATGTAGCTGGCTGGTTTTCATACCATTAAATGTGACATTCTAAAGATGCAATAAATTTAAAAAAAGAACTACTTCGCGCCATTTTTCAATTGTTTTTCAAGCAAGTAAAATAAACGTATCTACGTTACGAAGAAATTCGTATCGAATTTCATTCTTTTAAGATGTTATTACAAAAAAGGTAAAAATGCGATTAAAGCCGTGAATAAAATTTGTGCAGTTTACGGACCTAATGTGGTATCAATAAGAGTAGCACAAATGTGGTTCGCTCTGGATGCTCTGTCACAGATAAAATCAGTGCCATCTTTGAGAAAGTGGAGCAAGATCGACATATTAGTAGCTACGACATTGCTGAAGAACTGGATGTTGATCATAAAACAGTTTTACGTCATTTACGAAAGTCTAGGTACAAGAAAAAACTTGACATTCGGATACCACATAATCTCACTGAGAAAAAACTAATGCAACGTGTTTCCATTTTCGATGCCTTATTGAAACGTAACAATTCCGAACCATTTCTTAAGCAGTTGATTACGAGTGATGAAAAATGGGTAACTTATGATAAGAATGTGCTTGATGAGGTTAAAAAAAGCTATTGAAAAAAAAAAACTGGCCGGAGCTGGTGAATAGGAAGGGCGCGAAGGGCAAAATTTCTACAGGAATGGGACTACCCATAAGATGGCAACAAGTCATCGATCAGAACGGCACATACATATTATTAATAAATAAAAAGTTATACCTAAAAAAAAACCATTTGTATGAACAATACGAAAATGGTTTTGCCCCGACCATATAATTAATTATAACAGCGAACTTCTATCTATTTGATCATATTTCACTTTTCTTGTTGTTATCAATAAGTTTTTCTAAAGTACTCAAAAATATATTTGTGTCTAACTTCATTCACAAAGATTTTTTGAAGGTGACATTGCATTCTTTATACTATAGTCGTCTCATAATTTTTCTTTCATTTTATATACTTTGAATAATATTTATGCACCAAAATTAAATTCTATTTAGAAATCAGCGGTGTAAGTGATGTTTGGTCGTCACCATAGTATCTGTACCCTTGGGGATTGACGTTAGGCGGTTCGATTTCAGCGTGTTGTGACTCTCTATGGCGGCGTAGGTCAACCTTGCGTTGGAAGGCTTTTTCGCATAGACCGCAGGAAAAAGGTTTGTAGCCAGTGTGCTTGCGCATGTGTGTAATAAGGTTCGAGCTTTGGCTGAAAGCTTTGGAGCACACCACGCACTTGTGAGGTTTTTCACCTGCAACAAAGAAATGTATTTTTTTTAACTAATAACATAACACATAAAACATTTAAGATTACTATAATTTTATACAACTAAGCATTTAAGAACAAAATACATTTTAGCACAAGATAACATTATAATATAATTTTGTTTCCCATTATTAAATCAAATAAAATATGAATATGTGAAGTATAGAGCACGTTTATATTCACATTATTATGTTACGTTCGTGTCTCACAAGTCACAGGGGGTGGTGTTGGAACGTTGTAATTAAAGGTTGTATAAGCGAGTAACCACTTGTCACATCACATCACAGGAACTATATTAAATGTATAATGAGAAATATTATTAGAAATCAAAAATTGTTTTTTCTCATAAATGTTCGAAAGGAAAATTTTAAGACCGTGTTTAAGTGCAAATTAATCCAGAATAAATAATAAAATTATTATTATTGTTGTATTACTAAATTAAACAGTAAAATTATGTTAAAATTTAAATATCTATACATACAGTAATAGTATAGAGAAAATCGTCAACAAGACAGGCTTATTTGTTCCACCAACCTACATAGCGAAATGTTAAGTAAAAACTAGAAAATAATATATAAATGGAACAGGATTTACAACGACTTTTTGTTCGTCGTGACGTGAAGGTCTTCGAAGGCTGCGCTGCTAATTACAGGGCGAACGGCATTTTGGAATATTGATGATGAGGCATTTATCGGGAGGACGGACGCCATTTACGGCTACTGTAAATCATTCAGAGCCGCGGATATGTGACGAGTTGTCTCGGTTGGGACAAATAAGTACGTTGCAGTTTTTAGACGATCAATTCTTTCGAAGTTTCTTGGAGTAATTTAATAAAAACATGTCCTATTTTATGTATTGTTGTTTTGCATCGATAATAAGACAATCTTTTTGCATTATTGTTCTTTATTAAATGGACGCTACATTCAAGTTTCAAAGGGTAGTAAGTTGTTCTTTGTTAAACTTTTTAAAATTATTTTTGAATGAAATTTGAATAGCTCTTGAACTTGTCATGTAAAATAATGTTGTATAGGTATTTTTTTAAAACATTAAATTTTCTAATAATACATTTAACTATCTAAATAAATATTACCTTGATGGTTTAAGGAAATATTTTTTAAGCCCGTTTTATTTTCCACGCAAAAAAATATCTATTGCTTAACAAGAATCTCGTTAACATTATAGCTTGACGATGCTGAAGAAATGATAATGATACAGAAATTATACGGTAGCTCGGGCTTAAATGACAGCGATGGATGCCTTGTATTTTTGCTCATTGGAAATTTATCGGCTGCTGGGAACTTGCTAGACTTTAATATTAAACATTTAAAACTGAGAACTGATTATTTTTATGAATTATTAAAAAATATCTAAATTTATATATTTTTAAGAAGTCATTTGTGTTCCTTATGACTGTGTAAAAAGTGCTGGTACCTAATAGTTATAAGAAATTTTCCCTCTGACCCAAATGAATCTTTAGTTAGATAATGACGCCTCCATCATAGTGTGAAACTTAAGTAACAAACTTAAACAACTATAAATTTAGTCTATAATTTCCCATAAGTTTTAAGCAATTACTATAATAGCAGAGGGTTTCCTATTCGTATGGTGAGTGGACAAAGTTAATTTACGGTAATATATCTACTGATATTTCAATGTCGAGTATTTACATTTTTTTATTATCTTTGTAAAATGGTTTGCACAATGCATTTATCTTATAAAATATAATCATTAGTAATCAATAGAGGAAAGGTTTTCTTACTTACCAGTATGAATATAGGTATGCTTCTTCATATCAGATTTCTGATGGAAGCGTTTGCCGCAGTACTGACACGGATAGGGCCTCGTATCGGAGTGTATTAGCAGGTGTGTGGATAATGTGCTGGACCGTTTGAAGCATTTCCCGCACTGCTTGCACTGTTCAATGTTCAAAATATTCAATAATTAATTATTTTTGCTATTCTTTGCGTGCGTCTAAAGATACACCTACGTTTTAAACCAAAATATAACTATTAACACTTTTTGGTAAAAACTAAGATTCATGTACCCAATAAATACGTAAAATTATAATATCATTTATGAAAGAGTCATACATTTAATTAACATACTACAAAGTACCATGTATACAATTAAACGTACGATGAAATTAAGTGTCCATCATTGCCGCTGACAACCCGTAATAAACTAATAATAGAGAACTTTTTTAACCCTTTTCTACACATTTCTTTGATTTCTTTCCAACTTTATGGTTGGATTCCCTTAATTATTAATTTATTACTAGCAAGGGCGTAAAGAACCTAGGATCGATTGTTGCTAGGAATGTACATTGTAGTAGGGCATTTAGAATGAGATCCATGATTCTCTTCCACACACAAATCTTTCATTTACATACTTGGTAAACAGATTCTTGTCGTCGTTTCATATTCTGTTCACAGTTAATAGACAAAAGGTTCCCTCATTAGATTTATTTGATCAGTTGTTTGAAGAATGTATGGAGTACCGTATCTCATTATTAAGCATAAATTATAATAGTTTAGACGAGGTTTAAAATAATTTTTCGAGCAACCGTTTTTAAAATTTAACGTAATGAGCTAAATGTAGTTTTTCTAGTTTGAATTTAGAAGATTTATACGTTGATTTTATTTTAAACTGCTAAAAGCTAAAATTTTAAAACTATCCAAAAATATGTATAACTGTAATATTAATACATAGATCTATTTATAAAGTATATAACAGTGTTATTAAAAATAAAAAGAAATAAAAGTAAAATGGCGACTTTTAATCGAATGGTTAACTGTTAAGTATGCGTACGATGACAATTCGACTGAAATCCGCGTGGAAGCCCGAGACAGTTGGTGAGGCAGCTGCCCGCCGCCGCCCTGCCTCGCGCCTACAAAAACTGCTAGGTTTTTTAAACCTCTTTTTTTACCGATTCACTCTCTTATAAACAACACAGGTGCTATGCTATGACTATCCACATATGGTTATCGGATTGTAACTGGTACGGACGAGATTTTTTACGACGGTCAAAAGAATTGGGAACGTTTAATTATATTGTTTCTATGAATTAACTGTTACTATTTCAAATTAAATATCTCAGTACAATATTAAAAACTTGTTATATATATATTTTGCTCGAAATCACAAGTAATTGAGCGATTGATATCGAAATAAAGATAACGTTTATTTAGATATCATCTGATCATCAGTTTGTAACAGTTACATCTACATATCATTTCCTATAAAGCTAAAGACGGACGGTTTATATGTACATATATTATATACAATACAATATGCCTATTTAATTTCGAATGGTTTATGCATTCTATAGCCATTAAACTCTACAATATTTTATGATAAACAAGTAATTAAAATTTACAATAAAACTCATACTTTATACAATATGGAAGAATACCTACTTAAACGTGGAAAAATCGAATATGATAAGGCCAAAAACATGTCATGCTTCGTAATTAAATAGAAAGTTATTCATATAATTAGTTGTTAAATGTGATTAAAATCAGGTTTTAAGTAACTCTTTTATATATTTATTTTACTTATCCGTTTGTAACGTTTTGCTCAATAGCTTATAGCAAATTAAAAAATATATGCAGGCGTAAATCAAACTGTCCTGTACTTAAAATTATTGGATACTCAATCTGTTCTGGTTGCGTTTGACTCAGCAAATGACTGGCAAAGAATATCTATCTAAGCAAAGTAGATATGTACCAATTTTCAATATCACCAAGATAATATATAGTAAAAACAGAGAGATTGTATACGGAATAGTATAAATTAGATAAAGAGTAATGCAAACAAAAAAAAAATATTTAAATGTCATAACATTTAAAAAATATACTCAATTATGTTACATTCGTAATAAAAATGTATAATTATTCAATTAAACTTTGATAAAAACATTAATACGTTAGGACTGGGCAATTAGTAGAGCATTGAAAGCGTGCGCCAGCCACGCGCGCTTTTTCCCTTCTCAATTCCATACGTAAACAGTAAACATATATTTAAAATATTAACTTATCGCAATTTTTGTTATCACAATATTGTATTAGGAATACTAATAAATTATATATTATATTTTAAATTATTGTTGTTGGTATATTTTGTATTAGGTATTATTATTTAGCAAAATAATAAAATAAAACCAACGAAATAAACGAGTTTGTGTATAAAAAAAAACTTAAATATCAGTCTAAGATGAATCGTTCAATTACTCGCCGTGATCTTGTAGGCGGTATTTTGATTAAAGCAGACACGGATATTTATAACGACGACGAAGCAAAATGAAAAATACAAGAATGGTGAGAAGCACTCAGTGCTTGAGAACTGCAAACTACATGCGAGAGACGCGCGACTCGTTTCGACGCAAGAGTGCTTATTAAGACAAGGGCAGTTTTTATTATTTGATTTACAAAAAGACTAAACAGATACCGGTTTGCTATTTTAAACCTAGTCCGAGCGGAAACTGTACAGTTATTCCAGTCCTTGCCTGGACTTTACTAATTCTGAAATCTGGTAGTAAAATATAGGTAACTAACTATTAACTAGTCATATTATATCTGTGTTGTAATTTATAAACAAAAATTATGACAATTAGAAGAAACTTATTGTATATTTAATTTTAAATTAAAATAAACAAAACATATGGATAAATTTAACATAAAAATTATATTTATCAAGAAAATAAAAATTAAATTTTGCCAATTACCTGAAACGATTTCTCGTTTTTGTTTTCGTTCTTCACGAGTAAGGAAAAGTTGATGTCTGTTGGTGGTGGAGGTGGTTGCTGGTAGGCGTGGTAGGCGGGGGCAGAGGGACAATGTCTGGTCTCCGCACTCGACGGACGCTCATCGTCTGGGCTGCTTCGACATTTTTTGACTAGCTCTAAAGGACTGTCAGTATCTTCTTGGATCCATTGAGACTGTGGGTCTGATTCCATCTCGACTTGTTCACGTTCACAGGCACTGCCCGGTGACCAAATTTGACGATTTTTTGTTGATAAATTTAAGGGTAGCTCTTCTTCATCATCTATGAACAAAATGACATACTTAGGTAATTTGTGTGGAAATCAGATAATATAAATACGTATCTTACAGGTGCAATTTGATTACACAAGTTGACGTCATTGTCTAGTGCAGTAAACATTCAGGTTTTTAAATAAAATTTTACATATTTGACGAACTGAGCGAATCTTTATTATAACAATACTGCTTTGTTTTGATTCATACGACACCTGAGTCAACAGTTTTCCGGCTTTATACAAAAAAATAAGGTACGTTTCTGTTCAGTGCAGACTCCGAAGGTCTATAATTTCTGGGTACACTAAATAATAGTACCTATAGATTAAGCAAATTTAGCAAACTGTTAGGATAATCAATTCTTCCCGTTTTTAACAATATTTTAAAAGTAAATATTCCCCAGAGTTGAAATTAATTAAACCCACAAGCATTGAACGTAGTATAGTCGTCATGTACGTTGAAAACATTATTAAATCTTTTGTTTAAACATTAAGGCCAGCCGTGGCGCAGGGCCACAAAGTGTGATTGTAAACGCGACTGGTTGTGGGTTCTATCCTCACTCGAGGAAATGAAATAAAGGAAATGAAATAAGCGTCGAGGCAAAGCGCAGCGTAGAGTTCCGCTATTCAACACGCAATGCCTCCAAAATTCGGCGTTAAGTGCGGAACGGTGTGTCTTAACACTAAGTTACCTCTGCCTACCCTGCGGGATGCGAGAAGCGTGAAGCTGAATTTTTAATTTAAATGTTAGTGATTGTTTTTTTCAAAAATATATTGAAGTGATGATGCTCTGGATGTCTTCTTTTATTCATGGGCGCAAGTAATACTAATACGAATAAGCACTAATTTCAATACAAAAAAAATCAATCCGAAAATATTTGCTTGTACGGCAGCTTCTGTATATGAAATGTATTGTGTAGACAGTGTGTATAAGTAGTAAGTAACTTTTCCTTGGCAAGTAGCAACATTAAAAGACTCGGCTATGGAGGTAAACGACATGTAAACGACGGCATATCAGCAGTTTGCAGGTTTATTCGACAACTTACATTGATAGCTATTCTAATGAGGAACACACTGGAGAAGTAATGTAAGGAGGCCGAGGCGAACGCAGGTTTTATCAGTCGACCCAAAATACAAATCGTGTTCAATTTACGTGTTAAAATCACTTAATTGTATTTTATTTCTTTATTCAAATGTTTTATATGTTTGTACGTATTTGTTAGTACGTATATTTTATATACATTTGAACTTTATTATATGTAAGTGTATAGTGTGTGTACATTGCAGCAAAATAACTATAGTTTCAATTAAAACCAAAATTAGTTTTTTGTATAATACAAAATAAGGCATTTCTATTTTTTTATATAATGCTAAAGAAAGCTATTTAATGATATAAAAATCTGTATGTAGACATGATGTGTAAGCATGATCGAATGGATATAAATTTATAATATTTTAAATATTTACTATAAATCTA
Source organism: Heliconius erato x Heliconius himera (assembly GCA_013421005.1). Taxonomy (NCBI): domain Eukaryota; kingdom Metazoa; phylum Arthropoda; class Insecta; order Lepidoptera; family Nymphalidae; genus Heliconius; species Heliconius erato x Heliconius himera. The sequence goes on from JAATLQ010025007.1 coordinate 97,340, forward strand.
CTCAAAATATAGAATTTTGGAACTGTACACCACTTATGTTGGAATAGATAAGTGGCAAAAATAAATATATGTATGGCTTTATAAATCATTTCTTACCATCTCTTGGTGGCGTATGCCTGGCATGATCCATACCAGAGGCGAAAGGAGGTGTATGTGGAAGCAGCAGAGGCCACACGCCACCGCTGTAGAGCGCGCCTAGTCCACTGCAGTACATCAATGCTCCCAATTCTAAGATAAAAATATAAATAATTGTCCATATTATTCTATTTTAAGTAGTAAAGAAAATGTAAGCAAAAGACTTTTATTAAAAAATAAACTAAATATTAAATGAAGACTTTTATAAGGAATTATTTTTACACGGATATTTTTAAAAGAAGAAAGAAAAAGAAAAAAAAACGTATTTTGGGAAACATATGAACTATTGCAATTTATTATATTACCTGTAGCTCTGGCGTACTGCTTAAGTGCTCTTCCGGCGATCTCAATATCTCCAAGTTGTATCATATCGAGGCGCTGTTGTGTCACAGAGTCGGGAGAGTGAGGGGGCGAGCTGGCAGAGGTCGGTGAACGAGGAGAGACACTTCTTTCAGGAGATGGGAACCGTTGTCCCGGCGGCGATGCTGCTTGAAAATGCTCAGCAAGACGTGACAAGAGCACGTGACGAGACATCCTAAATAATACATATTCTTATGTTAATCAAACATTAAATTATTAGATAATAAAAATATATAATTATTTCCTCGAGAAAAAGGACCAAACCCCAACGCATTTAGTCAGAAGTTGTTCAGCTGCGTCAAAATAGTCATGACATGTTAATTTAAAAACTTTACGTAACAAATTGTCTTAAAAATGAAAATTGTTACATATTGAAATAATTAATAAATTTAAGAAAAACAACAAAGTTTAATACAGCTCCACAACGCCCACAGCGCTCAAACACAGAGCGATCAGTTCTAAAAAATAACATTGTCATCATAGTCATTACGTGACCGCCGCCATTAGCGACTATTTGTTGACAGCTCTCGCCCTGATTAATCCTGGCGGTGTTTGTTGTCGGTGAATCGTATTAAAAGCTCAATCAAGCAAATGAAGAATCAGAATAATGGACGCGGACGTCACCCGCTGCGTACGCGCATTAATAATTCACAACATATTGGACTAAAACAATCTTCATTACACTAAAACACATTTGTTTTTATACATCGAATAGAATAGCGCCAGTGGAAAGCTTTCACGTTTCTTCATTACTTAATTCGACTAAATCAAATATTATGAGTCGGTCGCGATGTAACAAATGAATTGCTCAATTTTGTGGGCGAAGTGGTTGTGGGGACTGGGGGGATACCGATCTAGCACCTGTATTAAAACGATTGCCATAAAGATAGTATCATAGCTCCCGATTTATTCCTGCAACGTTTACCCGCGATGTATTAGGTTAATTGCGATTTGTGTAATTGTAATACAAACAGGGGAATGCAATTGATTCTGGACTTTGTATGTAATTGGTTAAATATTCGTCTTCTATGTGAGGGTTGTGTATCGCAATTTCTTATTTCAATAAAGTAAGACTTCATTAGACCGTAAGCGGCAATTACTAGTCGCGCAATTGTAGTCGCTACTTTTCATTTTAAATGCAGTTAGTGGGAAACGCGGCAAGTGTTAACATAAGAAAATCAATCAAAGTTCAATTTTACTTTTCATTTATATAATATTCTAAGCTATCAGCAATTAATTTTTTTTTCAAATACAAATCAGTTACCAAAATAATACTTAGATTTGAAATTGCGAAATATTTAAGGTAAATAAATATGTTGATATCATAGCGGCGCTATTGGGAAATGGTTAGATTTCTCAATTATACGATTCAAAATGATTTAGATAATACTAAGTTAGTTCCACATGAAGTACTAATAAAAATATATCATTTTAATATTTCTTTTTTTTTCAGTTTCATTCATATTCCGCAGATATTAGGGTAGGCAGAGGAAATCTAATGTTACAACACTCCGTTCTCCACTTTCCGCCACATTCGAGAGCATTCTGTGTTGGAGCTGCTCGGTTACGCCGCGCTTTGCCTCAATACCAGAGCGAGGAAATGAAAACAGTAAATATTTAATTTCTTCGAGTGGGAATCGAATCCACAACCCGTCGCGATTATAGTCACCTGCTTGTGCCCCTGCGCCACGACTGGCCTCGTAATATATGGATTAATTAGGTAAGTAATAAATATTCGATATGCTATAACCTCTTAAGCTATAAATTACCTACAGCATTACTAGCATTTTTAAAATAATATATATTTATAAATATAGGAGGATATGCCTTGTCGATAAACTCTATAAGTAATTAATTATTTTCAATTTAAGATAAATATTAGAAACGTCTATAAATTTTAAATAGTAACTATTTATTGTTAAAAAAAGTAACACGATAAATTAGCAATTAAATGCAAAGTGCTTTTCAGCGTTATCTGTATAAAAAACATATAATTTCAAAAGATAAATAGTACGTATTACATATATAAACAGAAAATATTTTATTATTTGATTTATTAAATTATCCCTATAATTAAAAAAATATGTTATTAAATAATAAATAGATAGATATACATTAAATATAAATATAAAATCGCTTACCTGAAGCGCCAATCGGTGCTGCACTGAAGTTCCTTCACAAAACACTTCTTACATTCACAAAATAAGAAATTTAAATAATTAACTAAATTCTATAAAATTAAATATTAAAGCATTTTTATAAAAATCGTTCAAAAAGATTTAGGAACGAGAAGATAACGTGCGGCCGAGAGCGTCAAGAAGGTAGTGCGAGGCTCACACGGTGCTTCGTGCTCGGCGCCTGGCACCTGACTGAAATAAGGCTCGCGCGCCCCGACCTACCCAACTCATCCACAAATAACGCTTTTTTTTAAAAAAAAAAACCAACAAAAAAGTGCATGCAGGTCGTGCGGAGGCTGCGCGATAAAGAAATGATTTGATGAAACGGTCACTTGACAGGTGGCGCGAGTCACATTCTTGTAAGTACCGAATAATCACCGGTTGTACTCTCGCTGAATATGCACGAGACGTACTGAAAAATTGCTTTAAATAAATAATACTAATCATTTTTCTTCTTTCTTCGTCAGGTTTTTTTATGAAGTCTTATTAGGAACACAAATTTTGGTTTAGGTAAGTGGATTTTTTCTTAAGGTTTTTGCATTTGCATCTACGTACTTAGTTAAGTGTTTCTAATTTTTATATATAATAGTTGTTATTGACACATTATATTCATAATATTAGTCATTTGATCCTAGAAATTAGGGAAAGCCGTAGCACGTGATGCGGCTCAGATTTGTTACAGTGAGCGGCGCGCCCCGCCCACTCGTCGCATTGGTTGCAATGTGGAGCTGGGCGGGGTTTAGATTAGATGCTGAATTAGAAGCGTTTTCCCAAAATCACAAAACATGTGAAATGTATATATTTCAAGTACAATGTTTCGAAAATAAATAAATACAGAGACAGTCGTAGCTTAATGGTTCAAGCGTGTAGCTGTAAACGCGTAATAATTAATTATTATTTTTTAATATTTTAATTTCTTTGCTCTACCAGTGAATAAGAGATAATATTTAGAAAGCGCAGCGTTGAATTCCGCTTATCAACACGCAATGAAAATACGGCGATAAGTAGGGAAGGACCGGTTTCTTAATACTAGGTTTTACTTACCCTGATATATGAGGGATGCAGCGTGAAGCTGAAAAGAAAAAAAAAACATTGCGTAATGTTCTGCTAAAGGCTGTCATCTCATGTTAGATTTTGCTTATATAATATTATAAAGCTTAACACAGCTGTATATTCATAGTTTTGTAAACGTAAACGGCATTTAGGTATTTTTTAATATAGATATATATTTTCTTTCTAATGGTACGTTAATTATATTAAGTTGTAATGTAACTTACTCGTGTACTTACTCATATAAGATTTTTTGTCCGATAGTAAAGAAGATTCAATTATACGTAAATTGCAAGGCCTTCTTAAATAATAATATATAAATAATGGTGTGATACAGTTATACGAATATTTAATGTCATTTTACACTCTATTAACCCCTTGTAGCAATCACGGGAAATTTAATTAGGCGGCTAATCTGCTTTGATACGAAGTGTTTTGTTACCGGCTGGATATGTATGGTTTCAGGGGAAGTGCTTCAGTTCTCGTTAGGGGTGTGTTTGGGGGGTTGGGAGTTCTGATTAGGGAAATAAGTATGTATACACCCACATATATTGTTATACACAATTACAGATATGTGTGTAATCGTGGTAAGTGATATTATTTATAATTGCGGGCGCGGGGTTGTGCAGGGTGTGCAGGGGGTGCAGGGGGCGCGGGTGGTGCGCTAACGGCGCGTGGCGGCCCGTTACCCCGCACGCGCACATGTCGCATCGGCACGCGCCCGCGCCGCTTTTTACAATTTCTTTTTCTCTCTTTGTTTTTGTTTTCTACCTTTGTTCAAATTTCGAGCCTCCTTCCGATTGCTCTATAAATAAAAAATTGATTCCGTGCTATCGAGATGAATGACTTTTTTGTATTGGTTCGACAGTAAAAAGGATACTTTTTTTAAGACACCTAAGCTGAATAGTTTTTTTATGTCGTATGTCGTATATCATTATACGACAAAAGAAAATAATTCTAATATTAGAGTTAAAATATAATTGGAATATGTTTTATACCTAAAAAAGTATCATTTATCGGACAATTGTACACAGTTAAATCAAAATAAAACACATGTATTGGATAGCTACGAATGCCTTTCAGCTGCGTACAGAACCGGTACTCTGGCAGCGCAGGCGGCTGTCGCCGTCGTCGTCCATACCTTGCAGTCAACTTTTATTAATTGGGCAGATGAGAACCACGGTGACCATGATGAATGCCTTAGCCATATAAGGACAACGATTCGCGAAACCTTTTATAGATTCTCAATTAAAAAGTGTCTATTATAGTCAATAGGGCGGTTGGACATTGTATATTATAGAAACAAGAATATTTGCTATAAGTATAGGATAAAAAAGCAGGCATTATAACGGAAAGGACGATTAAGTGGAATAAAATATAGCGTGGGGGTGCGGGCGGCAGGTGGCTCGTTGTAGAGATGTCAAGTCAATGGTGTTTCGGCGACGGGTTTTTATCGACAATTAACAAAATTTCGCTTAAACACTTTAATTGCTAGGATGTGAAAAAATCTTGTAGAAGCTTATTTATTTTTACATGTGTAGGAAATGAATGAAAATTTTTACATGTGGAAGGAAAAAATCTAAGTTAAATTAATAATCGCACACAGAAAATTCAACAAGCATTGCTTAAATACAACTAACATTAAATTAATCTAAATATTGGTTACAGCCTTATTTCAATGATAAGCTAATTAAAAACTCTCAATACAGTTATCTCTTTTATAATATTAATAGTTCTTTTTAAGTGTTTTTGTATATTTTTCTTTTATATAAAATTTAAATAACCAGATATCGATAATAGAACCTTCACTACGGCACCCCCAGTCTCGGTCGACAAGATTCCGCGGCATGTGCGCATCGCTTAACGGATTTATTCAAACGCCGCCGCGTGCCGTCGTCACACTCCTTATTACCTCACACCGATTGTTACTGTACTCATATAATGTTTGAACTTATATATTATTTATTTTAAAATGCTTGGGCATGTCGGCTTTATAATGAAACTATCGTGGTTTGCATGTATTTCTTATTTTTTTTATCCCACACACAGCAGGGTAGGCAGAGGGAACCAAGTGTTCAAAGTGTTCAAGTGCACTCTGTTCCCCACTTTCTGCCGAATATTGGAGGCATTGCGTGTTGAGTGGCAGAACTCAACGCCACGCTTAACCTCGACACCAGAGCGAAGAAATGGAAATATAAATTTAAGTAAATATTTCATCTCCTTGAGTGGGGATCGAACCCACAACCAGTCGGTTTTACAGTCACACTTCGTGCCGCTGCGCCACGACTGGCCTCTTCTTACAACATTTATAATATAATGTTATAAATTAGAAAATCATAAGATTTACTTATTAGCTTTAAGCTATTTAATCTTTTATAATTTATTTATAGCAAGTGATTATTTTGCTACTACATTAAAAAGTTGAGGATTTGTACACATCTACCAGCAATATTTATTATAATATATACATAAACATACCCTTATTTTTTAGGTTCACGTATGTGTATACAGCAGATAGCAGGGTAAGCAGAGGGAACCTGGGAACGTTGACTCTACATTCCCATTAAGACACTTCTGTTCCCTTTTTTCCGCCGAATTATGAAGGCATTATTTGTCGAGTGGCGGAACTCGACGCCGGCATTTGACTGACCAGAGCGAAGAAATGAAAAAAAAACCCTTATATATAAAAAGCGAATTCAATACATATTTATCTTTTTTATTTATAACGTATCTAATTAAAAGTATATATATATCTAGTTATTACCTAGGTAATAAAAGTATATTCGAGTGTATTTGTGATTTCGATTTACCTAACGGAAATCTGCGGTGGTATAAAAACGTTTTTTTTTAATAGTATTTAGGGTTAGATTAGGACATAGTTTTTGTAATTTTAATATGTCATTTCATCTTCTTATTCAACTCGTAACCAACGTTATTATAGTAAAGATATAATATGTTTTTTTCAAGAAGAACGAATTTGAAGTGTAAAAATATTAATTTGAGGTAAAATTTTGGATATATAATTATATTTTAAGAATAAAATGTGAAGTGAAAAGCCTAATGCTCTTAACCTATATAAGGCTCTAGGAAATAGTGAGAGAATAAATGATATATTCACCAATTCTTCAATTTTTCTTTTCACACGCCAAGGGAAGTCGCGGGCACAGCTAATCGAAAGTATAGCTTTTGTAAGAACGTCAAGAAGCTAACTTGCTTTAACTAAAATCAAAATAAGGCAATAAAACGTAACCGTTCGCTTTTTCACTTCTATTTTGATGATACACGATTCATAATAACGCCCGCCGTGAATGCCAAAGAAATAATTTATTAGTTTTTAGGGTTCCGTATGTCAATAAGAAATAAATAGGTCCCTTATAGGATCACTTTGTTGTTTGTCTGTCTGTCTGCCAAGATCATTTATCTCGAGATCACGTAGTGGTATCGAGCTGAAATGTATATCAAATAGGTATTCACATCTATTTTCGCTTAGATCAGAAAAAATCAAGCTTCTAAGTCAACGCAATCAAAAGTAAGTCTCTGAGTTTTGTATTCCTTTTCTGGATAAGGTCCGCTTTTACTGCTTGCGTATGATGCAGTGCTGAGGAAATCTGTTGAGATGGAAGCACCCTCGCCCAACGGACTCCCTGAGTAGTTTACTCAGGGAGCCGTCCGTTGGGCTGAGTAGATTGTGTTATAAACGTCGTTAAGCATGTATATCATGTCCAGTAGAAATCTATAGAATCTCATTAGGTCTTGACTGATAGCTGTAACGAGGCTTGGAACGATTTTGGAGTTCATTAGTTGACCACAATCCAGAAATTAGCACGGAACCCACAGTTGGTGACTCCGACTTGCACTTGACAATTTTTTTTACTATTTATATTCTATTAGCTACTTAGGTACCTATTGCAGAATTTACAAAATATGCAAAGCTTATACCAATAGCAATTTATATAATTTATAACCAAATAGAAAAGATTAATATTCATAATATATGAGTCCCAACATTGTATGTAGTTTTTAAATAAAATCTATTGATGATGCCTTTTTAGCTTAAGCTGTATGTTACCAGAGCAAGGATATGAAATTATTAAATATTTTGAGTCTTGGAGTGGGAATTGAAACCATAACCTGTCGCGTTTGCCCCCTGTGCCATGACTGATTTCCTTTTATCACTCATCAGAAGGGCTCGTGTAATGGAATTTCACTGCTCATGATTTTGTGCGGCAGCCTCTAGATCTTGCCAGCACCAGTCAAAGACGCCTCCTTTTCGACCAATTGCGTTCAGGTAATACTTGCCGCCTAAGAAATGATAAAATCTATTAATTATTTAGTATTAGTATTAAGGATTTGCCCCTTTTTGTTCGCTACGAGTATGATACTAAAAATTGTTTTTGCACAGTGGATAAGATTTATAACAATTGGAAAAATACAATATAATTGTAGTAATTGAGCACATTGGGCTTATTACTTAATGTCTCAATATTTCTTATAATTCATAGAACAATATTTTTTCAATTGTTTATATAAATATTTGTTATATTTAATATCAAAATACAGTCAATATCAATATTTCAGTGTAGCTTTTAACGCAATGTATACAGCTATACACGCCCTGGAGTCATATGGCGGGCGTCGCGCGCCGAATCCGTAAAAGCTCGGCGCAAGCGCACACCGCACATGCGCAACACTCACAATTCAGCATCGTGCACCGACGGGACCGCCCGCTCATTACTATATATTACTACTAAAGCTTTCTTACCTAATTATGATAATTCCTGCGTAGGTACCCATATCGATACGCACATGACTCCATCGAGGCCATACACTATACTGTGAGCTTCAATTACAATATGACTGTAATGACTACACCTCATGGCTAATATATACATTTAACGTATTCATTTCGCATTATGTGGATTTAAGTGATTAATATAGACGTATATTTTTGCGGTTTCTCGGTGTTCATGTCTTATTTCAATGTTATTTGTAAATATTTAAGAGTGGGTAAAGTTTTGGCTTCCGATCTTTGATTACTGGATTGGAAGGTATCTGAGGCTCGAAGCATGTACTCTTTGATAATTTAACAGCATATGCTCGTGCACCTGCCACTGCAAAAAGCAAGAGCACGCTTCAGGCAGTGATGCTCGGAATTCGTCGCAGCCATGATGTTCTCAGTCTATTTCATACGCTTTATCGGTAGTTGATTGGTAAGGTGTATTAAACTGTTCATATTGATCGGTGCCATATATGGGTTCCATTGTTTTTAGAGGCAAAATTCTCTAGATGTCACGGAGGCTGCAGCCTTCATTCAGTAATCTTCACGGCAAACAACAATGTTTTTTTAGTTTCATTAATAATTTACTATTAACTTTCATTTCTTATACGAAACTTAAGAGTAATTAATAAGCTTCAATTGAATGGCTCATTTTTTTGTGCTTTGTTTGAAAACTTCTTGAAATATATATATTTTTTATTACAAACATTTTTTTGAATGGTAATGGTACGTACCATACGATTAATCAGTTTACTCTCACACTTAATACAAATCTTCATGTTCATGTTGCTATTCAGCTAATTTAAGATTATATTTAGGAAATATATACCATAATTAAGGAATCATTTAAACAAACAAGAAAGAAAGGAGCTTAAAAAACTTAGGATATAAGTGTTATATTGTAGAGGCCAGCCGTGGCGCAGGGGCACAAAGCATAACTGTAAGCGCGGCAGGTTGTGGGTTCGATTCCCACTAAAGTAAATAAGGAAATGAAATATTTGATATTTTCAGTACTCAAATTCGGCGGAAAATGGGCAAGAAGTGTAACACAGTAGCGTTACACTCCTTCCCTTACACACTAGGGATACAGCGTGAAGCTATATTGTATGCATAGTGCAGCCTCGTCCATTGACGTGTCTGCGATTGAACGGGTCGCCGAACAGGCAGGTGGCGCGAAGGCCAGGCCGGGAGCGTCTCGCCGTTTAATTGATTCCAATCTGAGACCAGATTCGAGATAATTCACTCGTATGTTCACTTTCGCTTATAGGGCAACGTATTAACGGTTCTTTAAATGACTAAAAATTAACTGAATAACGGTATTTTATTGTATACAAGTAATAAACTTAATTCCAAAGTAAAATTAAATAATAAAAATAATTATTTATTTTGTAATGTTACGAAATAAGATTAAGTTTTGATAAACACATAAAACGAAGTAAATATATTTCGTTACAATCGTAACTAAACTTACAATTATAAATAGTTATAACAAAAAAAGATAGGTATATAATAATACACAAATCACATTAAAATATGTATATTTTAATGTGATTTGTATATAAAAAATATTCATTGATTAAACTAAAGTAAAATTTCTTACATATTTTTTTTGTTTTCTAAAGAGGATACTGTGACGGACACCATTTTTTATGTCATGAACAATTGTCGTTAACTCCATTAATCTCAGAGGCATGGGCATAATAATAAGGGGCTACCGATTACCGAAGCGACCTCCGTCGATGCACTTCTAGAGTAGATACATTATGGAAGCGGTAAAGACAGAAAAGCAAATAAAAGAAAGTTGCTTGTGGAATTTTATTTTATTTTTTTAAATATAAGCTATACTAATTAAATTATATTAAATAATCATAACATATTATAATATTTATAAATACATAGTTTTTGAGTTTCGCCACTCAACAAGCAATGCCTCGAAAAATGCGGCGGAAAGTGGGGAACGGAGTGGCTAACACTAGGTTCTGTCTACCCCGCTGTATGCGGTGTAAAGCGTGAAGCTGATCTTTTTATAAAATTTCTGTCTTGTCTGTCTTTTTATAATCTGTGGATACGCCGGTTAAATTGCAACCATTAATCCTTACATCGTCTCTTATATGCAGATACTTTTAAGTTTTTATTTTAGGTATTATTTCCATAGGAAAGCCGATTACGACAATTGATAATCATAATACTTAGAGACTATCTTTTATTGAATCTAAGTTAATCTATTAATGTCTTGGTTCATACACACACAACAACGCCTCAGTAAAGTTCAGCTAAGGTATAAACTTAGGCAGTAAAATTATTATCTTTGTCATTAAAAATAGCATCTGCTATATTTATTGAGTCACATATGCTTTTACTTCTTAGATTAATGTTATGATCGATATTGGAATTAATTATTAAGCTGAACTATCACAAGTTAATATTGTGAAAGCTAAATAAATTACAGTCTTTGTTATTCGGATTTTGTTGAGATAAAAATCTATAAAAAAAATTGTCATAAATTATTATTACATTTTAGCTTTTGTCTTTTTGTTAATAATCTTAAGATCAATATCTGAAAATAACATATATCTAAATAACTTTAAATATTTAACAATCAATTCTAGCTTAAATAAAAATAGTAATTTCATTATTATTTTATTTTTTTATTACAAATAAATTTGCCACTATATATAATATAAGCTGATACTTTACCACATAAATACGACCCTTTAAAGCACGTTAAAAATGTAGAAACATTAAAAGTTAAAGGCCATGTAAAACATTTTGATTAAAATCAGGTACAAAAAATAGTAACAGGGGGGGCCGAGCTCGCTGTAAAGTAGCACATCCATATCAGCGAGGCGGCCATCGCTAGCGGCGCTCGATGCGCACGCGTCTAATAATTACGTGAAAGGTCGCACGCGCACATTGCGCCCGCGCAGCCTGCTGCCTTCAGAACTGCCCTAGGTTTCATTGTGATACACACTAAAGTCCGCAGCAAGCTTTATTGCAAATTATTGTTTGCATCTTTTGTAGTAGCATGAAATATTTAATTCGTTTACGTTATAAATATATATGTGAAGGTGTATTTAGGTCATTGACATGTTATTTTATGCTCTATTAAGAAAAAGAAATCTGAATTTTGGCCACAATTTTTTTTTCTATTAAATATAAATGAAATCAAGAAAAATTGATACAATATAAGTTTGACTTGTTGATAAAAAAATTGAAAATAAAATGAAACTGTAATTAATATAAGAAAAGATAACTTCACGCTGTGAAAAAAAAAAGATAACTTCCTTGTTTACAAATAATATCCAATGGTCAAGACAAAGCGACATATTTTGTTAATCGTTTCAATTAAAGTCGAAGCAAGCTGTCGAATGATGATTATTTGTGATAAAAAATTCAATTGATATTAAGTGTATTTTAAAAAGTTGTTGCAATCGAAAAAAAATGTATATATGTATGTATTATTATAAATTTAATAACCAAGCGTCTCTAAGACTAAGATGAAGTCATACTTAATAGTAAGTTACTCTTAATGTATATAGAATGTGTTAAGATTTTGTTTCTATAACACACTAAAGAACTGGTTGCCACATCTGCTAGCTTGCCTACTGTATATCAGGCTTATAATCTTCTTCTGCTTATGCACGCCTGGTGAATCCTGTCAGGATAAACACTGGATTAAAAGACAGATCCTTAATAACGCGATGATATCAAGTAACCAAAACAATCCCGACTAATACTCGTATTTAAATAGATTTAGCGGTCAAGAACTCTTGATGTGATGAGAACAAATGCTAGTTATTCGTGATTCAATAACAATAAAAAATTGTTGTCTGTACCTTAATATATTTGCAAAAAAATATATGAGAATCAGTCTAGTGTCCCACACCTGTGATGTGGAAACGTAGGGATTCAGCTAACCTATTAGAAATAATGAAATGCCGTCTTAGCGAAACTTGTTAAGAATGATAGACATTTCCTATTGACATTTAGAAATAGAATATCTGAAGCGTCTAATGAATACTCATCCATTCCAGCTTAACTATAAGAAATAATGAAAATTAAATACCGCTTTAGTGGAAGATTTTTAAGAAGTCCGGCATTTTCGATTTATGTATAAAAATTAAAGATCTGCAATATGGGATGAAGAATTATAAAAGTCTAGCTGGATTATTAATAAAAAGTCACCTTAGCAAAAGATATTGAGTAAGTATGGTGGACAATTTTATTTAAATTGTCCCATTGTGGTTTAGTATCGTGAAAATATGCACTTGAAAAACACAGTTATTTTGGAACGTAGATATATGTAGATTTATAAACTAAAGCCGTGCGCTAGCTAGATAAAACTAAATATTTCTATTCAATGCGACAATTTTTGGGAGTAAAAACAAATGAAATACTAAAGGATTTAAATTACGATTTATTAAGTGTAATAACATCAAAGAGGACCATATCAAAATATCAACAAATTTTTACTAAATGCACTAAAGTAATATTAAGTAAGAAGGAAGCAGAGGAAGCCGTGAGGGCACCACTAGTTACAAATATAAATGTTCCCTCAATTTGAATTTGAAATGATCATAATTAGTGACATATATTGACATGAAATTATCATAATTAGTGACTTACAATTACATCAAAATAATAAAATATGATAGAAAATCGCGAATCGCGATGCAATATTCTAAAATATAAAAATAAATAAATTTTAAAGAGCTTGCATGTCTTTTTATTGTTTAATACAAAATATTGTTTGTTATTCTACCTGGAACAATTGTATAAAAATATTTCAGACTTGTTTAAAATGTAAGATTGCACCTGTCAATTGTTGTCAGTATTATAGTTTCTATTTGATCGTAATCATGTTGTATAATTATATTAATTGAAACCTATAATTGTGTTTTAATAATTGTTTTTAATAATATTTTAAAAGCACTTGTTCTATTAGGTACATCTACCTGATTCCTTAGTAAAATAAATAATATGCAAAACGGTATCTTATTCGTGCTTCATCATCTACTACGAGGCCTGATCAAAAAATAACCGTTATTTTCAATTTTTTCAAAAAGTATTTATTTATTCATCAATACCTATCTTGTCCCCTTCAAAGTAATCCCTCTCAGATATAATACAATTATGCCAGCGTTTTTTCCTATCCTCGAAACACTTCTGAATCGCGCTTTTTGGTATCGCCAACAGCTTCTGTTTCGATTTTTCTTTTATCTCCTTATTCGTAGCAAAACGCTTTCCTTTTATCGGTGTCTTCAGTTTTGGAAAGAGGAAAAAATTAGGGGATGTTTAGGTATGATAACGGTTTTTTTGTCCAAAAACTAACGCACAATCATCGATGTGTTTCTTTGATCAATTTTTTCAAATAGTAAAAAATCGAAGAGCACACCAAAACACGACTAACCTTTTTGTCTGTTAAAAACAATCTGACAATCCAAAATGGCTGATATTGCTAACATATATAACAGACATGTGTACCAACATAACAGAAAAAAAATGCGAAAATAGAACATACGTAACTCACGAAATTTGAAAATATCGGTTATATTTTGATCAGACCACGTATAATGTAAGAGCAAGTACATATTAAAAAGTAGTAAATCAAAAATCTAACATTTTAATTTTTTTTGTCTGTTAGCTTATTTTGAATACACGGATTTAAATAAAAGCTTGTTTATTCTGTTAAACCCGTAATTCATATGCATTTTACAAAATAATACCTTGTTTTAATAACACTTATTCCTTGAAAAAATTGTGGAAACCTAATTCACTTGTTGCAGACAAGTGACTGATTTGCTCTTAACCACTGCTGTGGTTAAGAGCAAATCAGTCACTTGTCTTATAAAATAAAAAATAAATAAATCAGCTTCACGCTGTATCCCGCACACAGTAGGGTAGGCAGAGGGAACCTATTAAGTGTTAAGACACTCCGTTCCCCACTTTCTGCCGAATTCTGGAGGCATTGCGTATTGAGTGGCAGAACTCAACGCCGCGCTTGTCCTCGACGCCAGAGCGAAGAAATGGAAATATACATTTAAGTAAATATTTCATCTCCTCGAGTGGGGATCGAACCCACAACCAGTCGGTTTTACAGTCACACCTCGTGTCACTGCGCCACGACTGGCCTCAACTTATGACTGGACTTGTCTTATGACACGAGAAATAGATTGTTGTGACATAACTGTGCCAAAAGAAATTCAGCAATTAAGCATTCAAGTACAAGCCTTTGTTAAAGTCTGTAAAGATATAATTTAGTTCACCATTTTATTCAGAAGTTAAATAAGTGTTGATATTATATGAAATAGTAAATAAGTTAATACGAATTACAAGAGTAACTTACCTTGTATTTGGGAGTAATATCACTTGTTATTTTAAGTAAAGCATCATAAATTTCTTTAAATACATCTTTTAATACTTCTTTATTTCTTCTTTTCTTTACTTATTTTAAATTCATCACCACTCGATGCTATTTGCATTATGGATTTATATGCTTTCCTTAATATAACATAGTATACTCAAACGTGCCAGCTTAATTCCGTTTTCACAATATAATGAATACTTGATATTGACAAGATTAATAATTCCACTACTAATTTTACTGTCATTATAACTGTCAAAACACGTCAAGATACCAAATATTGACAATTCTAACATTCTACATATTTTTATAGTTCACACAACCGTCAACTAGACGGCAGTAGTAACTATGGAATTCATTACTTTCGAGAGTACGAAATGACATATATTGAGGATTGATGATTGAATATTGGTTTCAAGAGTAGGGTGTCTGGTCAGAATTTAGGCTTCATTTGATTTTTAAGACTGCTTCCTTGCTGCTGCTTGATGGTGAACATGTGGTTCAGGTAAATTGAAATGCTGCTTAAACAAAATATGTTCAGCGTGAATTTATATCAAAGGATCTAAAATATCTGAAGAAAAAAATGAATAGTCTAGCTAAATTATAAGAAGTAATAAAATGCCGACGAAAGTTGTTCATTGTGGTGAGCAATTAAAATTGGCCATTAAAAATCATTAAAAATTAAGCTGATGCCATCGTGGCACTTTGGGACGTCGTGGGAACTCACAGTGGTCCAAAATTAAAAGGAAATGACTACATAGCCAAACACCAGTTGATAGACACGATATAACTGCCAGAGTTTATAAAGCAAAATTGAAAACTCACATTATTTTTTTGATAAAAATCGTGTGTATGGCCAAGTCCGTTGTTGGATGTACTGTGTAGAATGGCAATAACGTGGTCTGGCACATGCGCATATTTTAATATGGTTAGTGGACAAAATAAGACCAGATGAGATTGATTCCATAATTTCAGCTGAAATTCCTGATGAAACAGTTGATCCAAAATTGCATGTAGTAGTTACCAAACATATGATACGTGGACCTTGGGGAGTTACAATTCACCCTGTATGGTCGATGGTAAGTGATCCAAGCGATACCGAAGAGACCTGATTGCTGAAACTATCATGGAAAATTATGGATATCCATTGTATCGTCGGCGATTAATTGCAGACAATGGGCGATCGGTAGCTGTGATGATAAAAAGACAAAATGTTGATGTAGACAATCGTTGGATTGTGCCATACTCGCCAAGAAGTGAACGACGTGGTGAACTATCCCACGGTGTTTTTAAATTCACTAGAAGTGCCTGGACTACCACCTCACAATTTGCAGTTAAAAGTAGGATCTGTTGTCATCATGGTGCGTAACATTAATCAACATCGACTGTGCAATGGAACAAGACTGGCTGTGAAAAACTAATGAATCATAAAGGGAAAATACACAGGAGATGATGTCTTGATCCCGCGTATACCGATGATTCCAACGGATTTACCATTTGATTTTAAACGTCTACAGTTTCCCGTGCGTCTGGATTTTGCGATGACCATAAATAAATCGCAAGGCCAGTCGTTGGAAGTTTGCGGAATCAACTTAGAGTTTCCCTGTTTCGCGCATGGACAATTACACGTCGCATGTTCGCGCGTCGGAAAACCGTCATCTTTGTTTATTTACGAACCACAAAACAAAACAAAAAATATAATTTATCAGAAAGCTTTAAATTGATTAAGAGAATGTATCGTAACTGTGGGTTTCTATCAATACCAAATTGAAACCTTATAAATTAGCCAGCATTTTAGGAAAACTTAGTTTTGAAAGTGTTTAGTTAAATTTAATTATAGTTTAAACAAAACAAAAAGAAATGTATCCGCTATGTATAATGTACAATATTTTCTTTTCATTGTGGCAAATAAACGTTTTTATTTTTTTTATTTTAATTGTTGTGCTGTGACTATTTTTAAGCAAGATCAAGTGTGTATTATTTTTTAAACTTTCTTTTGTTACTTCAAACAATAAACATTTAGCTTTTTTATTTATCGATTAAGGCAGTACGAAGTTTGCCGGGTCAGCTAGTTTGTGTATAAATAGATATATTATTAGATCAAACTAAAACTAAATTAGGACTATTATTAATAGAACAAGATGGAAAATTTAATTAATAATTATTTTTTAATACAATTTCAAAGATACGCTAATTGTGTAGAAGTCAAAATTTTTAAGCATTGTAGAGTGTAACCACATGTAACTACACTTTTTGTTGAATTTAATTTCAATAGAACAATTGTTTTAAATATAATTATTCAACTTCACGCTGTATCCCGCATACAGCAGGGTAGGCAGAAGGAACCTAGTGTTAAGATACTCCGTTCCCCACTTTCTGCCGAAGTCTTGAGTGCAGGACTCAACGCCGCGCTTTGCCTCGACACCAGAGCGAGGAAATAGAATATAAATTTAAATAAATATTTCATCTCCTCGAGTGGGGATCGAACCCACAACCAGTCGGTTTTACAGTCACACTTTGTGTCACTGCGCCACGACTGGCCTCAAATATAATTGTTTCAAATAGTAATTCAATTAGTTGTATGCTAAATGAATTTAAGAATCTCAGAATCAGAATAGTCTGATACTTATTTAATAACTTCTAATAGCTTCAATTAAATTATTTCAATTGTGCTTCAGCTTCATTAATTCTAGTAAAGCTATACTATATCAACGAACGTTCAGTTTTCGAGTACGCTACTTATAAAAACATTAAGTAATTTTATACAGCACAAATTATAATAATTTTTCAAATTTAATGCGTGCGGCCATAATCGCTGCACCGCGTATACGACGTACACGCCTATACGTACGCGGCGCTGCGCGGGGTTATAAATAAAACTTTTGCAGCGCAAGCGCGTTAAATCGAATCCAACGATGGTTGGAACTCGTCCTTATGCACCTGCGACAATTTTTATAGTATACATTTGCATTAATTCATTTATTCCTGTTTCCAAAGCAACATATAAATAGGTTAGCCGGTGAGTGGTGAGTCTAGCCGGTGGGACGTCCTATGATGGGCATGCGAGAATGCATACGGCCTCACAACGGTTAATGTTGATGATTCTAAGTAATACATTTCTCCTTAAAAGGAATAACGCAGCAAGGTGTTTAAACAAATTTTAAATGAATCCAACAATCTTTATAAAAAATACTGATTTACTTACATACAGCACTTAATTCTTACAAGAATCTTTATGTGAATATTTACGTAAAGAAATAACTACTATATTTTTATATTTACCAATTTATTTACTATCATCTAATAATAAACGTAAATAATTAAATAATATTTTTAAATTATAGTACTTTCTCAAGGTACAAGCTGGCCAATATAATAAATATGCGTCTAGTGATTATAAATAACGTAATTGAGTATGGCTAATTTGTTGTGGACGAAGTATAAGTGGAAGTGTGACGGTCTTTATCAGTGTCCCGTCGACTGGTCAAAGAACAGCTTGCGACCGACTAGTCCTGTCTACATTCCCGGTTTGATATTTTTTAATATATTTGCACGCTGATGATTTAAGTCTATATAATTAAAATGTAAACCTTGTTTCATGCTGATATTTAAAGCGTTTTATATATCGATCACAACTTTTTTTTTTTTAAATGTAATTTAATTTTTTTTTAATATTATTAATACATTTATTACACTCTAGCGTAATTTAAAAAAAAATATTTTAGTTAAAATCAAGGGAAGTATTAAACAAATTCGTTATAAGCTTAAATAAAAACTTTTGACATCATGCTCAATAGCCAACGTAGATTATATCATGAGGGCAATAGCCCCTTAAAATTTTAACTTATTCTTTTGTTCTAGATATAAAACGAATAAATATTTATTAATAATTTTTCACTGATAAGATATCGGCAGTGTATTTTTTTGCACCAAGACGACGCAGTTGGGCAAGCTTGACTGAAAATGATGGCAGTGGATTCGAGCCAAACTTGATTTGAATGCTTATATTTCACATTTATTGCGTTTCATTATAGTAGCTAGATAATCTGATCAAACCAGTTAATGCGAAATATCCTGCTTTGTGCTGAAAATGGAGAGCAGAGTAAATCATCATTAGACTCTCCAAAATTCTCGAGATATATGAGGAATATGTATAAGATTTAAAATTTATTAACGAATAGGTATATAATATTATATTTAAATGACACAAGTAATGAATTTGTTAATAACTAAGTTATAAACATTGTAGACAGCGAGTCTATCTAATCATTATTGGTTCACACACAATTTACCTTGCTATTACACACGTGGTGTAGACAAGGGAAGTCACTTAAGATTCTATTAAGTGGACATCAACGTGAGGATCCGGGCTAACCGACTGGAGTTTTTTATGGCAAACGTGCACTTTCCCACATATATTATTAAACAATTAGTGCCTATACAGCTTATTAAAAACTTCGCTATTATATTTATGTTTAAATAATAATATACAATTCCCGAGCAAATTTTGATTTTTCATTCCGCTAAAACATAGAACTAATATAAATATCTGAAATATTTTAAATTGCTTTATAATAACTTCAATAACCTACCATATAAAGGAGAATAAAACTTTTGGGCCGTCACGTAAAGAATTGAGATGTAATCTAAAAAATTACATTTTTTTTTTATTTTTAGAACAGCAAATAATAAATTAATTGACATTCTGGAAGTGGAGAAAAATGAAAAAAAAATAAGATTTAGATCCTTAATCGATTAAAATCAATCATATTTTAAATCATAGATGTGACAGCTGATTGACAATCACACCTTGTCTAATGATTTTTTGCATTTTTGCTTCTGTTTGTCATTGCAAAATCAGGCCATTAAATAAAAACATAAAAAAAAACATTTGCTTCTGTCATTACGTTCGTGTCATAACGCATCGACATTTTGAATGTTTTCCCGTTTATTTGATATTTTCAACGACTACTGTTTTGTTTTTCTCGGATTTTGACTCTGCCTACTTTGTACGACCCTCGCTTCCTCACTGGACTCTGAAATCTTTTGGATCTTACGACCGCCACGCTATGGATATGAATCGCTGTGTGAATTGTGGGATAGCCAATGGACACTGCAATACCCTAGTCCGACTACCTTTAGACGATGAAAACCACTACAACCTGGTTACTTAGAGGTGTGATATAATCCCGACATATAAGCAGGAAAATATATTTCTGTTACATTTTAGTTGACAGCTTTCGTAGAGGAAGGGAAGCTATTGCTATGAAATACTGCAATTGTATTGTAGGAAGACGAATGGTAGGCTGCTGTGCTCATGTTATGAGTATTATATATATAAGGTACCATACTTTAGTTGGGCTAGATACCAAAATAATTTAGTTCCACCTGCACACTTCTTAGATGACATTTTAATAATAGATAATAGAAGAAGAATAAAATATTCATTAAAATGTGTTTTATTTATAAGTAATCAACATTAATGCTTAAACAACTCAGTAATCACATATTTTATAGAAGTTGATATTCAAGAAATTGTGCTGCGAACTTAACCTCACTTTTATCAAATCTCTAATAACTCAGCTCTCAGATTGCCAAAATTTATATAGTTTTCAAGGAGGGAATGATGTACTAAATCTATTAAATCATACCATTTTCATATCTTTACATTCTGGGCCCAAACATGTATGGAATAGTTTCAGTCTCCTTTATTAATTATACTCAAATAAAAAATCCTTGAGATATGCATCAAGCGGTTTATTATTTTAAGTCTATTTTGTACTTGCTTTATCTTAAATATATATTAGTGTATCGTTTACAACACTATAAAGAACCAGAAGCGGAATGGGAGACAGAAGTGGGAACTTAATGGGAATGGAGTGTCTTAACACAAGGTTCCCAGGTTCTCTCTGGCTAACCTGACGTGGCGTGGCAAACGTGAAAAACAAAATCTAATTAATTTAATTTGACGTAGATTTTGTAACGATATACTCGTTACAATGAGTCAAGTCCATAATAAAGATATCAACGGGCGCAGCCGCACTCTGTTGGTGCCATATAACTTTCTTTCTAACATATGTAAAATAAAACCGCGATATTTTTTAGCTTACGCCTTATGATAGTCTAAAAAATGGAATTCGTTTTTGTTCATATAAAGTGTCGTAGGGTAGCGAACAGTCCGCACATTGGTCAGACTTATAAGAACTTGGAAAGGATATAGGTAAAATGAATGTGGCATTAAAATTAACAATAAATATTTTTTGTGTATTACTTTGCTGTTATTCGTTTAGAAAAATAATACGATTATGATAACTATATTATATATATTTTTTTTTAATTTATATTACTCTTTATTTTTTTTATTTATAATTTCATCTTTAGATGGATAAAGACAAAGTATAAGTATTATACTTAATGAATTAAGAAAAAAAATATTATAACTGTTAAATATATATACTAAATATAGTATTAAATTAAACATTGAATAATTGAGTGAATGAATATAATTTTACGAAAAATGCAAATATTATCTACATCTATTAAAAGGCTTTTCCATCAAATTTACATCTGGTGTTGGTAAGGTTTGGAAGTCATCGCTTCAGTTGGCTGCCATGGATTCCTGCCATATGGCGCTCCACATGCGCCAAGCCATCTAAATTACAGGTTACTTCGATTGCTTTCATTGAATTAAAGCGAAGGGCTATCTATCACGACGCAAAATATCAAATAATATGCAAATTAATAGCAGCTTTGTTTGATGTATAAACATTATTATAATGGGATTCCGGTATTGGAACTACATTAAGAAGATGTGTGTGGCATTCTATATAAAAAGTATGAAAAACAATGTTTTCTTAAATAAATAAAAAAAGGCTGCTTAATAAATAAATAAATAAGGAATTACATTAACAAAACACATATTATAAGTAAAAGATATGTCACTAAAGTGCTTAAGGGAGAAATTGAGATTCGGGAGTTCTTTGTGATTTTGGATTTCTAATAATCTCTATATATAATAAGACAGTAAAAATATTTTGTCTGTACATTTAGTAATTTTGACTGAAATGGATAGAGGGACACTTAAAAAGAATAATAGAAAGCAAAAAGTTTTTTTTGGAATTTCTTGTCTGTCTGTCTGTCTGTCTGTCTGTCTGTCTGTCTGTCTGTCGACATATTGTTGTCCGCATTTTTCTCTGAAACTACTGAACCGATTTACTTGAAAATTTCA
>JAATLQ010025020.1:0-12765 GCA_013421005.1 Heliconius erato x Heliconius himera
AATATTGTATAATGGTGCTTCAAAAATATATATTTTTATCAACATTCATATAATCAAGACGTTTCGAATGTCATTCTTTAGCCAGGGTCATACCAGCGCGATTTCTATATAACATTCGCTGGCAAGCTAATGCCTTGAGTTCATTCAAATGACGATAACTTTTTTTTTAATGAACCGATTTTGATGAACCAAACTTTAGAACCGAAATTGAGTTAAAACAAAGCAATTGGTGAAATTTTTAAGTAAATCGGTTCAGTAGTTTCAGAGAAAAATGCGGACAACAATATGTCGACAGACAGACAGACAGACAGACAGACAGACAGACAGACAGACAGACAAGAAATTCAAAAAAAATATTTTTGCTTTCTATTAGTCTTTTTAAGTGTCCCTCTATCCATTTCAGTCAACATTACTAAATGTACAGACAAAATATTTTTACTGTCTTATTATATATAGAGATTATTGTAAGGGGAAACACAATACGTAGGTACATTTGAAATTGGTCGGTTTCTCCGACAGTAGTGTTTATACGAGACAAATAAATAAACATGGACGGTGCCTGCACTAGCCCCTGAGGTACCCCGGCTAGATTAAATATGTATGTAAATATTGAAACACAAAGTATATAAATGTCAAAAAAAAACAAGTTATATTTTAGCTTATTTATTGTTTTATTGTTCACAATGGTGATAACAATATGTTTTGTAAAATATAAAGGTAACCTCACTTTCTAATACGCTTTTTATGTAGGTCGATTAGGAGATAATACAATAATGTTATAATAGCATCGAGCTGGTCTACTGGTAGAGGACTGGCAGGGCTAGGTCTCCAGGTCTCTAGATTAGACTAGGCTAATTTAAAATTGATAACTACCAGCACATTCTATAGCAAGGGCGTTTCTAGAGATATTTTCTTTAGTTTCAAATAAAGGAAAAAATCCGAAGAGTGATATTTAATAGGTATTTTAAAGCTGAAAATTTATAATTGTAGTGCATCTCATACAAAATTATATTGCTGGTATAAACATTTTTTTTTAAATAAGTTTTAATGTAGTAACGCTGTTCAAGACCAAATGATAGTTTTAGTATAATTTAAGTACATAACTTTATTTTAGTTTCTTATAAAACATAGTTAAAAACGCCTATTATTTTTAAAGAGCAAACATGTTATTTGTCATGTAAAGTATGTCATTTTATAAGGTGTTTTTATATTTCTGTCAATGTTCTGTTGTTGAGAATACATTCATCCACCCTTGCGAGCATCTTTTAATTCCCTCCTTCCGAAACTTTTATTCAAACGCCAACAGCCATAATATAAAGAATCTAGTTCAATATTTAAGTTCACACAAGTATTAACCTTCAAAGACGTATATAAACATAAGAAATGCAACTCAAAGCACTTTTACTGTAAATCACGAATGAGAACACTGGTTAGAGACTAATCAGTGAAACCAAATAGACTAATGGAGCAAATATTGACGAGAATTTCCAGATCTGGAGCAGGGCTTACGATACCCAAAGTAAGAAACAAAAGCAAAATAAGACAGTTTCACCACTGAACACGCAATGTCTTGAAAGTTAGGCGGGGCATGAGGAACGGAGTGTCTTGACACTCCTGCTTACCCTATTGTATGCAGAATATATATAATATAAATGTTTGAATTTAATTAATAATTGTCTTTTTTTATTTTCTTATTAAATACTACAGCATATCAGGTCAGGCAGAAGGACTCATGTGTTAAAACTCTCTGTCCTTCACAATTCAATACCGAACTTTGTCTTACCGGAGGCGTAGAAATGAAAATAATGCAATCCCTCGAGTAGGGAGAAAACTTAATCATCATTAATCAACTCAATGAAAGAAAAATCATCCCGTTTCGAGAACGACACTAAAAAAATATATTCAAAAATATATATTTGGTTAAGTGTATAACAAAGCCATTTCTATTTTCTAACAAGTTTTATTGTAATTAATAAATAAGGCTAGAAAGGTTGGGCAGCCCTGACCTACAACTACAGTGCTTAAGTAATTTAAAAGGTGTTTCAGAGAAACTTCTCCTAGTAATAAACTTTAACCCTTAATTGTTATTTACAGCTTAATCTTTGTACTGGACTCGCTGTGGACTAATTAAAGTCCACGGGACGTATTAGCCGTGCTTTTTTTTATTGTAAAGAAACCCTTTTACATCAGCAATATGGGGACTCTTGTGGACTGGCAGATGTAGATCCGTAATTCTTACTAATAACTTATGGTAATCCTCGACTGAAACCGGCAGGTGTTACATCTTACAACGGAACTTAGGTTCCGTCATCTCAAGATGGATCTCAGACTTGAGATCGGTTTATAAATACGGGTATCAGTGGATCGTGCTCCGTATTTCGTAAAGTCTCTATTATTAGAGCGTTTCATCTGTTTAACACTTCTATTTATGAATAATTTATCTTTGAATCCATAGTAGCGTAGTGACACAAACGTGGGACTACGAACACGACGGTTGTGTGCTCGATTCCCATTTGGGGAAAATGAATGAAATAATATTTTTATTTCTTCACTCTAATAACAAGGCAAATCACGCTGTTAAGTTCCTCCTCTCTACTCAACATGTAGTGTCTCGAAAATTAGATACTATACGTTCTGGAATTCGGTGTATAGCTTTAAAAAAATCATGTACTAAAGAGAAAGACAACATTGTTAATTTGTTGCAATAAAGGTTTTTTTTGGAGCGGAGTGTCCTGACGCTAGGTTCCCACATTCTCTATTTTTACTCTGCCTAACGACGTATTTAAACTATTTTTAAATAACTTATATATAAATCTATTCAGTAAGACTATTTACAAATTAAGATAGCATCTCCTCCAATATTTTCCAAATTGTGCAAATACGTCATTGTTGCACCAAATAACCAATATAAAGTAGCGAACAATATAATAAGTCAACTGTGTAATTAACCTAAATTTATTATTTAAAAAATATAAAAAAAAACACCTGCTATGTTTTATCACTCAACTTTGATTGTAAAAACATATCTATATCCAAAATAAATGTATGTACGTCTGTAAACATTTTTAAAACATTAAAACTTATTTATTAAACGCAAATCGTATCCCGGCTCCTAAAAGAAATTTTCATTATACAAAACTTTTTTATGTGCACCATCGCTCCGGCGTTTTCGCTTGTTCTTTAGCTTCGCCCATAAATCGTCTAAAGAACTCTTATTTATTTTTTGCCCAAAAACTTTTTACTATAAAATTATGGTAAAAATTACCCAAGTGTTGTAAAACGCTATTAAACTTCTCCCCACGTCTGAATATCGAACGGAAATTTGTTGTATGATCTTTTTTGTCCATCTGACTGTAAACGCTATGGTTGTGGGTTCGATTCCGACTCGGGGGAATGAATTATTTTCATTTCCTTGAGTTAGACGTTGAGTTTCACCATTCAACAGTTAATGTCTCGAATATAGGGCGGTGCGTGGGGAACGGAGTGTACTAACACTAGAATCTCTCTGTCTACCCTGCCATATGCGGAATACAGCATGAAGCTATAATAAAATTGATAATGCTCATTAAACCTATATCTTAGATCGCTATCTTAATTAAGCAAGAAAATTATAAGCAAACCAAGACACCCGACTGCATAAACTAAATTAATAAATCCAGTGATAGTCTCGATCTGCCTCGTTACCACAGCTAGGAAATGATTATATTAAATATGTAATTCCACCGAATGAGAATCAAATTCACAACCTGCCGCGTCTACAGTCGCACGCTTTGACCCCTGCGCCACGATGGACTCAATATAATGTATTTATGTATATGACATAGAGATAGAGGAAACTGGATTTAGAAAATAAAAATTGCCATAAAGGGTTTCTGTAGAGTTTGGGGCAGCACTAATAAAAAAAACCCGCAAAGAACGGATTTTTAAGACAAGATATTAAATTTTTTACGCTTATTTCTCATTATACTAGATAAAGAGGTAACGCTGGGTCTCTTGGGTTCACATTCCGGTATTTATGTCCCCATGCAAACTGATACAATAATACAAGGATGATACCCTTTATATAACATATCTTAAGACATATAAAGACAGAGATTTTATTTTCAAATTTTTCTAACATACAAAAACAGTCAAGAGCGAGTCCAATTTTAAAATCTATTATTATTCCAGATCCAGACAAAGTGCCATATAGATTTTGATTACACGGCAAATTTCAAATAAAACGCCACAAAAAATACTGGTATTTTTTTATTCCTCTGTGATCTAAGGGATTCAAAATGATATGAAACATTAAGATCTATATTTGAATATATCATATCATTTAACTTGGATACCTTCTTATGGATTTGAACAAAAAAATGGCCTAGACAGATGGACAGACATACAAACAAACATACGAACAAACCGTTTAGTGTAACATAAAACTAAAGGTTATTTTTTCTTTAAGCTACGGAACCCTTAAAAAATATAATATATTAGTAAGTACCCAGTAATTTCTCCCAACAACGCCTATATTTAACAGCTCAACCCCCAGCACGATAAACCGAACAGCCGCCGCGCCGATGTAACACGCTTTAAAGCACCAATCTGTTAATATACATTTGTGTTTATGTATTTCCACCCTTCGTAAAAAAATCCGTCCCCGGGTTTTACGGTTGGGCTCTTAGAGTTTAGTTTTGTAGAAGTGTCTTGTATAGGATTTTTTTTTGGATTACTCTATCCATTTTTGTCTTATTAGTATATCTAAATTCTTTATCTTATACAGGTGGAAGTGTCGCTCCTTTTACGGGAACAACATATAGGGTAAAATATTTTAAACCCATACCTAACGAAATTAATCAAGACTTTCCAGAAAAGAGATTTCTTAAGCTTATATTTGGATCGGGTTTTAAGATAGCATTAGTAAAATCATTCCGAATTTGATGAAAAATTTGATAGAGGGAAGCAACGACAAATGGCATCGTAAAGGAATTTAAATATGGGCATAAACGATAGAAACGAAGCGGTCATGTTCCTCCATTGTGGAGATAATGCCATTCACGTCCCACTTTCCGTACAACCGTTCGAGATATTTGCGTTTGTATAAAAATTTCATATTGAAATCAATAATGAACATTTTTTTTCTTTTTGTAATCAATTAGGTTAATTTTGTTTATTATGTATGTTGAATTTATTTACGTAGATGTAAATTATAGTGTTATAGTTAAATTGGCAACTGAAATGTATGACTGGACTCTCTTTAGGAGATATTGTATATAGAAATATATGTATATAATAACGTGAGTCTAGTTCTAAGTAATATCTAAAGATAAAAAAAAGAAATATATATGATGACAAAAGTTACAGACCATAAGTCTGTAGTGTTTTACAATAAAAACAAAAGTGTTAATACACTAGTGGTGGCAGAACTCAACGCCGTGCCTTGTCTTGTTACTAGAGCGAGTAAATGAAAATACTTAATATTTTTTGAGCTTCACACTGTATATCTATCTCGCACATACCAGAGAGGACTAGCAACTTTGTGTTAAGATATTCCGTTCCCATTAAGATAGTTCCGTTTCTAGCTTTTAGCCGAATTCTAGTGGGTTTGAGTGACGGAATTACGGTCGATGGTTTTGCCCCGTTAACAGAGTAAAAAGAAATTAATATATGAAATATCTAATATTTATATAGAGGCAACTGAGGCTACTGAGGCAGGGGCACAAAGTGTGACTGTAAAACCGACTGGTTGTGAGTTCGATTCCCACTCGAGGAGATGAAATATTTACTTAAATTTATATTTCTTCGCTCTGGTCTTGAGGCAAAGCGCAGCGTTGAGATCTGCCACTCGACACGCAATGCCTCCAGAATTCGGCAGAAAATGGGGAACGGAGTGTCTTAACACTGCTGCAGTAGTAACCTATGCTGCAGTGTGCGCGATACAGCGTGAAGCTGATTTATAATATTAATATAGCACTTTTATTTTTTTCTAGTCTAAGGTCTAAGTTATAAAGCCCGATAAGCCGTCGCATAATCAATTTTCGGGCGCATTTCGTAAACACCGAACCTTTTAATACGACTATCCTTACTTCCACGCTTTACGCGAAATTTACGATTTATATTAAAGTCACCGGAAGATATAAACATATTTTTTGCTAAGCGATTTTTTACTTGACGCTATTGAGGCGCAGTGGGGAGAAAATAGAGGGCTTAATGAAGTGGTTGTGGGTTTGATTTCTATAACAGCGACTTCTGATCATTATTTTTCTTGTTAATGAAAAGATAATTTCAATATTAGGTTCTCTCCACCTATTTTTATATACGGAAGATGAATAAAAGAAAAAAATAAAAGAAAAAAGGAAATACCGGATACAATTTTAGTATTATACAGTAGAGCATTTCGACGTGGTAAGTCAATATATCATGTTAAAGAAGCTATCATTTTAG
Source organism: Heliconius erato x Heliconius himera (assembly GCA_013421005.1). Classification (NCBI taxonomy): domain Eukaryota; kingdom Metazoa; phylum Arthropoda; class Insecta; order Lepidoptera; family Nymphalidae; genus Heliconius; species Heliconius erato x Heliconius himera. Next base: position 6,427 of record JAATLQ010025020.1, read on the forward strand.
TTTTATCGATACCATTTATATCATAACGTACGTCTATACGTTTTAATCTCGACCCAAGAAAGCTTAAGGGAGTCAGATTTTTATATATTTATTTTATATTTATACCTATAGAAAATTATTTCCACGTAATGGTTGTAGGTTCGATTTCTATTCGGTCCAATTTATAATTATAATTGTGTTTTGCCACTCAACACTCAATGTCTAGAAAATTGGACAGAAGGAGAGAACGGAATATTTTAGCACTATGACACTCACTTCGGTTCTCTGGCCTGCTTTATATATAGGTTTAGTAGGTATACCTGTACATCTGGTTCTGTATACCTATGAAGCTATATGTATATTAGATAGAAGAAAGTAAAGAAAAATAATGAATTCCCCTAAGCGGGAATCAAACCCAACCTAAACCGTTGCGTCTACAGTCAGACTATGATGTTTTCAAACACAATTATACTTACTTTAATATTAATATAGCATCAAATCGAAATGAAGGATTCCTTAAATATAATCGGTTAATATTTCTTAAATCATTTTCGTAATGTCAATATCATATAGAAATTGTTATTTTTGCTTTCCAATTATTTGTTGAATTGGAAAAAAGTATATCTATTTATATAAAAATTGGATTGTTTATTTTAGCAAAACACTGGATTATTTATTTTCGTAAATGTATCTATAGGATTTCTTAGGTTTGTAACGAGATATTTATACATACAGCTTCACGCTATCTCGTAGAATATGTATGTTGAGTCCATCGTGGCGCAGGAGTTGTTCTCCTGTGCTTGCGACTGTGACCTGTTTTAAATAAAATAATAAATGGTAAAGCACGGCGTTGAGTTCCACCATTCAATACGAAATACCTCCAAAAGCTTCACGTTGTATCCCACACACAACAGGATAGGCAGAGGGAACCTAGTGTTCAGACACCCCGTTCCTCACTTTCCGCCGAATCCTGAAGGCATTGCGTGTTGCGTGGAGAAACTCAAAGAATATAAATTGAAATAAATATTTCATTTTCTCGCGTGGGCATCGAACCCACAACCAGCCGCGTTTACAGTCAAACTTTGTGCCCCTGCGCTACGATTGGCCTTAAATCTATACCTATCTATACAAATATTATAAAAAGTTTATTGAGTTTGTACGCGTTAATCTTAGGAAATGCATACTGCATTTCCTAAGATTAGCGCTATCTGAAAAGTTTTTTAAAGTAATTATTTATATTGTATTTTTCTTATTTGTATTTAGAGTAAACAATAAATATAATAATAAATAAATAAATAAATATAATAGGATATATTACTTGACGTAAAAAAAAATTATACCCACTGTACTTGCGATCACAGCTACCTCGGCCATGTAGCATATATCATAAACAATTCCTAATAATTTCCATTGGACCAAGTGGGCGAAGCCGTCGATAAAACCTAGTATAACACAAAAGGCCACATCGTCGTGTATCGGTCAGGACCCAGAAATACGATCTGTAAGGTTCGCTCCACTTCGATGCAGTGAGGCAAAACGTGAAACCGTTTTGAATTTCATGAGATGAGGCTACGAAACCTGCTGTTAGTATTTTGATTAGAATATATAAAGTTTTTTTTTAATTAGGTAATAATAAAATCAACAATATTTTATATATTATATTATAATCATTTTCATTATAATTCTTGTAATCACGTCTATGTCCTGTAAGCGGTGGTTGTGGGTTTGATCCTCACTCGGGGGAAAGATTATATTTTTATTAATCCGCTCTGGTAGACAATGCACGACGTTTAGTTCCGCTAGTCAACCTAGCTAGCTAGCCCTCTGTAGGAAAATATATATAAGAGTTACATTTGTAAAAGCTTAACAACATTTTTTTTCTGTTCTGGAATAAAACATAAGCTCAGTTGAAGTCTTAAAGTGTTACAGAAAGAAGACAAAAAAAAATTCACAGAAGGAAAATTTGTAACGCCATTTTAGTGGACATTCTTTGGATTATTACAATGTGTTCTTTGAACGTATTTGCTTCAGACGAATAAATTGTATGTACAGTTTCACATAAAGCTTAAGTCTCTGGTAGGAACGTAAATTTTCTTTTTAAAATATAAAAGATAAGGTGACTAAAAAAAATTGTGATGGAAGAATGGCAAAGAAGTTTAGTTCCGCCACTCAACGCGGAATATCACGAAAATTGGATGGAAAATGAGGAATGGCATACCTATTTCGCCTCGTAGATGTCATCAACCTCCTCATACATGCCCTCCGGTGGTTCCTCAAGCTTTTTATACGACATTACTTTATATAATCATCGTCTCAAGTGGGTCACACGACATATTAGAACCATCTTCAAATTTTATATAAAATCAGCTTTACGCTGTATGCCGCACACGCCAGGGTAGGCAGAGGGAACCTAGTGTTAAGACACACCGTTCCTCACTTTCCGCTGAATTTTGGAGGCATTGCGCGTTGAATGGCGGAATCCAACGCCACGCTTTCCCTCGACACCAGAGCGAAGAAATGAAAATATAAATGTAAGTAAATATTTTATCTCCTCGAATGGGGATCGAACCCACAACCGCCGCGCCACGACTGGCCTCAATTTCATATTTACTAAAGAATTATGGCAAATAATATTTCGATTAATCCATCAAATAATTAATACTGCAATCCGTTACTGAATACGAAATGAGAGTCGTCTCAGGCTTTATACTCACAGATTGGTTATTAGAGAATGTATGTTTAATTACTATGCTAATTGAACTATGGTTAGTTTACCAGAGATTCTCAAAGTTTCAGTTCCTCTTTTTCTTACTTAATAGCCTAATCAGCTTTGAAACTTAAGGCAAATGTGAAATAAAAATTAGGGTTTCCAGTACAAAATCTATTCTAAATCTGTTCACCATATTTTTAATAATCAGCTTCACGTTGTATCCCGCACACAGCAGAGTAGGCAGAGGGAACCTAGTGTTAAGGCACTCCGTTCCCCATTCTCTGCCGAATTCTGAAGGCTTTGCATGTTGAGTGGCAGAAGTCAACGCCGCGCTTGTGCTCGACACCAGAGCGAAGAAATGGAAATACAAATTTAAGTAAATATTTCATCTCCTCGAGTGGGGATCGAACCCACAACAAGTCGATTTACAGTCACACTTTATGCCCCTGCGCCACGACTGGCCTCAACTATATTTTTAAGTGAACATATAATCATGTATTTCTTCTTTACTGGTTTATATTAATAGGTAATTTATTCTATAGTAAAATATTGAAATGCCCTTGCTTTAATATTTTTCTTGACTATCTAACTTGAATTTCAGATATTTGAGATGCAGTGCTCTAAAAATGTATATATTGTTGGTTATTTTTATTAATATAATATTATATAGAATATTACTCATGTATAACCAACCTTGAGGTATTTGCTTAATGATTTTTGTGGAATTAAATGCTGATGATGTTCCCTCAAAGAAGTAGTGGTTGTTAGATATTTATTAAGAAAAATAAAAAATCAATAAATCACCCTCACGATGTATCCCACACTAGGGTAGGCAGAGGGAACATACACATAAGAGACACTGATAAGACACTTCGTTCCCCACTTTGCGCCGAATTTTTCGAAGCATTGCGATTTGAGTGGCGGAAAGCAACGGCGTGCTTTTGTCTTGGTGGCAGACCGAAGAAATGAAAATATTAAGAAATAATAATTCATTCCCTTAAGTGCCACAACCAGTCGCGTTTACTCACACACTTGTTATTTAAAATTAATATTAATTTAAAATTATTATTATTAATTATTAAAATTATATTTCAAAAGCGTCTCTGTTCTTTTGTTAAGAACTGTCTTCCGAGCTGGTGGTAGAATCAATACATCGCTTGTAATGATCCAATTCAATGAAGAATATTTGTTTTTTCAAAATAATATATTTTAACACGTTAAGTAACGTCTTAACGTTGCTATTGCACAGTTTGCCCTGAATGGAATGCGAATATAGGACCATCGCATTCAGCCGCAGCTTTTCTATTTGCGCCATGTTTCTAGAATTATAAATACTATAAACGTTAAGTAATTTTAGATTATATAATATACATTGACTAGTATGTAATACATGTGTTTGTAACCCTAACTGTATTGTTTGTTGTTGTGATTGTGGAGTTGACTGACTGTAGAAACAACGGTTTTATGTTCGATTCCCACTCGTGGAAATGAATTATTTTAATAAGTTCTTTGATTTTCACGATTATTACACATTTTAAATGTAACTATTTTAACCGAATTAATCTTAAATATACACGATTAGTCTGGTAAAATGGTTTCTCATAAGGAGACAAAGCGCTAAGGCGTTGATTTGCACTGTACTCCAATTGTAATCTCTTTAAATGTGGCCGAAGAAAAACTAGATTTCCTCTTTCTACAAAAGCATGAAGCTGCTTTTTTTTAAATTAAGAGTTATTAACATATTTCTATTTTATAAGAACTACTAAAGCCTGTAAAATGTTGGTAGAAACGTCAAGCTTTAACTTCAAAATCACAAATACAACCTACAACCACGAAGATCAAAAATCTTTAACATCGCCTTTTTCTAGAGTTACCTAACATCCCTAACATGATGTAACCGAAATTTCTGAACAACATACCTCTATGTCAAAATAGCTGAAAGTACCCATAAATCTACTTGTGAACCGAGGTTATGGCATATTGAATTCAATCGTTGTGTAAGCTCCGACGGCACGAGAAGCCCCGACTTCGTACTTCCACAATTAATACAAGCGTTTCAGTGTTTCTGGAATAAGTCAAGAATTGATGCAATTGCAATACGGTTTAAATGGAAAATTGAGATGGATGGTAGAAATGGTTTAAATTAATGTAAGATTATTTCATATTTTATCAATTTTGGGTAATTTTGACGTTTCCCCTGGCTGTGTTATACGAGATACAGTAGGAAACATAAAAAAAACAAATAAGTTTTTTTTTGTTGTCTAAAGTTTTTAATCTTACAAGTTTGTATACGGGAAAGACGATTCAATTACAGTTTCGGCTCCGGCGACTCGGAAAGGTTGATATCATTGAACTTCTAATGTCCCGTACTAAAATGATTATATTAGTTGCTTCCGAAAGTTGGAAAAAATGGGACCTTTCATGTATTTAGATTACTTTGTAAGTATGATTATCATGGCTAAGTTTCTCAAATTGTTGTTTCTGCAATAGAAGAAAATATAAATTCAATAAAAATATGTTTTTTAAATATTTTAATTCTTTTTCAATGTAAATAAAATCCCGATACGTTAAAATTTTTACATGTTTCGTAAAAAGTATGATATTTCAAAGTTTATTTCTGCATCTTTGAGAAGTTTTTTTTAAGTGTTAACCAAGAATTGCATGTGCTAATATTTGGTCTTAAAATTTAAATCCGAGTCCGTATTCGCGGATGTCAAAAGTCATTCGTAAGATACGTGACAGTTCTGTTTGTCAAAAAAATAGAAGCAAAAAGTTTTTTAAAATAATTAATCCAAAATAAAAAGGTTGTTCAAGTGCGAGTCAGCTTCGCCTCTCGAGGGCTCCGTACAATTTCTCTATTATATATAGGTCATCGGAAAGTATAACTTGTACAAGTTGACTAGTTTAAGGCATATGCACTCATTTTTAACCGATGGAGGAGGTTATCAATTCGACTATATTTTTTTGTGTTTGATTCTTGTTTTATTTGAAATCTGGTGCTTTTCATGCGATCCCATTTTCATTGTCCTTGTGTGCTTGTATATATTTTTATATTTATAAATATTTGATATTAATTTCAGCTTGATACCTACACTCGATAAATGGTCTTGAAAAGCTGAGAGAAAAGTGATTCTATAAAGGTTCTTTTTTTTAAATTACGGAACCCTAAAAACAATAATATAGATACGCAACATAATAAATAATCTAAATATATAATAATTGTGTGTCCTGTAATTCATTGAAATACCAAACCCACCCTTATTTCAACCCTTTCAAGTACATGTGGCAATAACAAACATATTTTATTGCTTTGATTGTTCCGTAATATAGAAATATACTGTTTTGTACAAATTTGCGGAAGCTCTTATAAGATTACACAACTGAGTGTTTGTTTTAGACTTTATAACTGAGGAACGTTTCGTTTATGAGCTTTGTGTGGTAGAGATTTTCATATACTCGTATTATGTTTGTGTTTTGATATTGAAATGTATGGTTGCGTTACGGTAGATTTTTTGTTAATATTTTATATTTATATATATTTTATATTTATATATATTTATATATATATATATATATATATATATATATATATATATATATATATATATATATATATATATATATATATATATATATATATATATATATAT
>JAATLQ010025021.1:0-33982 GCA_013421005.1 Heliconius erato x Heliconius himera
ATTTTAATATCAAACGGTACACTGATAGTCCACGAAAAGTAAATATTTACGAAATAAAAACTGCAATTTTATCGCGAATTATGGTCTGGGCCCATAACCTAATAAAACGCATGGACATTGGATAGTAGTTTATTAGAGAATGAATATGACTTTGACAGATGGTAAGGAAGTACACATATAGCTAAATGTCGCCACTAGTAATATTTTAATCATTTAGTTACAATTAATAACAATAATTTGTTTTTCGATATTTTTTTAGCAAAATGGCGCTCTTCAAGTTTTTTTTATTATTATGAATAAATTTATTAAATTTTAAGTTTTTCTCTTTTTAAGACTAAAGGGACGATTTATTCCGCGTTTTTTCTCTTTTCATGCTTTTAGTTTCATATTTTTTTATCCAAAGATAATTAAAAAAAATAATAAGTTTTGTTTCATTTTTAGTCAAACAGAACGGCGGTCAGGTACCAAATGACAGCCATCAGCTTACACTTTTACTTAGAAAGGTTACTGATTACATTTTGTTTTAGTTTAAACTTTTAATATTGAGGCCAGCCGTGGCTTAGGGACACAAAGTGTGACTGGTGTGTTTGATTCCCACTCGAAAAAATGAAATATTCATTGAAATTAATTATTTCGCTCTGGTGTCCAGGCAAAGCGCGACGTTGGGTTCCGCCACTCAACAAACAATGCCACCAGAATTCGGCGGAAAGTAGGGAACAGGCTTAACATTAGACTCCCTCTGCCTACCCTGTTGTGTGCAGGATACAGCTGAATTAATTGGACGCTGATTAAATTTGATTTAAAATTTCTAACTTTAAATATAGATATTCACAACGCTATCCCCGTCAGACCTGCGTCGGGACTGTAACATTGCATCCACCGCGAAAACTGACACGCAAGACGCTATCCAAGACAGCAGAAAAGGAAGAACGGATATATGCGGATCTTTCCTTACTATAGTAAGGAAAAAGTGAAGTGCGAGTCAAACTCGTGCTTGAAGGGTTGCGTATCATAATCTGTTAATCTATTAAAACTAGCAAAACATCAAATTTGTTGTATGGAAACCCCTTGAACGTTTATTTTATTCTTTTTTTTGTATTTGTTGTTATAATATAATAAAACAATAAAACAAAATAATATATAATACAATAAAACTACATCATCTAATGTCTAAATATCACGGTTCGTGAGATACAGCCTGGTAATAGACGGACAGACTGCAGAGTCTTAGTAAAAGGTAAAATTCCTGTTTCACTCTATCGATACGGAACCCTAAAAGGCAGATTCCTTATATTCCCCGCACGGCAGGATATACTCATAATCTAGTGTTAAGACACTATTACTTCTCCTTTAATCCCAAAAAATATACGAAAATGAAATTAAAACAGAAAAAAATACACAAATATGCCAAACATTGCGTGTATTGTGATTTCATACAGCTGAGATTTAGATATATATAGATATAATAAATCAGCTTCACGCTGTATCCCGCACATAGAAGGGTAGGCAGAGGTAATCTTATGTTAAGACACTCCGTTAACCACTTTCTGCTGAATTCTGGAGGCATTGCGTGTTGAGTGGCAGAACTTAACGCCGTGCTTGTTCTCAACACCAGAACAAAGAAATGAAAACATTAATTTAAGCAAATATTTCATCTCCTCGAGTGGGGATTGAATCTACAATCAGTCGGTTTCACAGTCACACTTTGTGCCCTTGCCACTTTCACCCCGCACCACGACTGGCCTCTATATATAGATATATCTATATATATAGTATATTAAGTAGATATTAACTTATACTAAATAGCAAAGGCTAATTACAAATAAAACTCAGTCAGTGGAAGTTTTGTCAATAAATACATATATACATACATACATACAAACAAATATACATAACTAATACATTAAACTATTTTGAATAAATAAGCTGCAATTAAATCTCTGTAAAGCACACAAATACATACATACAAGTATTGGAACTGTATAGATGTATTGCATTGAAGGTAAATTGACTACTGCATGTTTGACTTGCGTTAAATGGGATTTGTTAATTTAAATTTTATCATTATATTATATCTCTTTAGATGTCTATTAAAATTGTTATAAATGTGTGTTTAGGTACATTGTACATATATAGGTGCTAAAAAATTTTTGTCAGTGTGTGTGTGTGTGTGTGTTTTCTTTTGTTTTTACAATCCATATTGGAAAGAAAGGTCGGGGCAAAAGTATTTTGGTATTCTTCATACAAAGGAAAAATTTTTTTAGTCATAATTTTCTATTTATTTATAATATGTATGTGCCGCTACGATCGATGACTTATTGCCATCTTATGGGTAGTGCCACGGTCTCATTTCTGTAGAAATTTTGAGATTTTTGATTAAAAAAATCTGACAAGTAGTGTTCGTCGTGTTCTTTTGCGGTTAGCTTTATGCTTCCTAATGAGTTCTTCAATAACCAAAACAGGAGGAAATCTGACGGAGCTGACTTTGGTCAGGGCTATACGAAGGATGCATCAACACATCCGTCTCAAGCTTTGTAATAAAACTTTAAAATATACCGAATTTATTCGTCACAGACGTTCATTTTTGCTTGCTTGAAAAACAAATGAAGTATGTACACAGTAATATTGAATATTGACTAATCAGACTTCACGTGATAAATTGTAACATCTTATTATTATAATATTAATATAACGCCTTTTTTTCAGGCCTAGAATAATTTATATAGTTGGCTATTTTATACAAAGGATGAATTCAACTACAAATGCTGCCCATCTAATGTCCGTAAAATAATGGTACTGTTTTTATACAACTATTATTAGATGTACATTTTATACAAGTTACCGTTTAGTTTAATGTTTTGGTAGGAATTAAACATGTATTAAAAAAATGTTATAACCCAACTATTATGAAAAAAATAATTAATAAAATTAACTTACAATATGCCTTGTTACCATGCTTAATGAATTGAATTAAAAGGTCATTTTTATTTTGTATATTGGTGTTTAATTTTATAATTTCTTCATATTGATTTTTAATATATATTTAGAGTAAATCAAATTTTGATCCGAAATATATCCTATCTTACACTTAGAGTAGTTAGTATATAAAAAGCGTATATGTCTTGAAGTATAATAAAAAAGGTATCTAACAAAATAATACATTTTTTGAGACCATCACGAAACAGTGGAACAGCATCTGAGTGCTATCGTGATGACTATGGGTTTCTTCCCTGCATAGGAAAATTTATTTATTTCATAAACTAGATCCTTAAATTTATTTATTGCATCTTCAGAATTAACATTTAATGGTATGAAAACCAGCCAGTAGCCAGTATAATACAATCAAAATACGAAAATACCTTTGCCCCGACCTATTATTATTCACCTATCACTAACATCGTAGTATCACACTACGAAGTAGTCGTAGCTGTTAAAACGTATGATTAAAAAAAAAATACAAAAATACTTAAATTAAAAATAGATTTAAATTTTATTATAAAATATTATTTAATAAATTTATATTTCTTAGAATAATTTCTTATAAAATTGTTTAATAACGTTTTCAAAATTAAAGTGTGAAATCACCCTTATTTAGATATTCCATATCATCATGAAGGTTTGCGTTAATATTCCGGTGGGCTGACTCGTTTAATCTGTTAAAGTGGTTTAATTAAATATAAACAAAGCAAGTGGAGCATTGTTGAGTACCAAAAGTGATACGTTTATTAATTATATGATAATGATGAATAATTATAAATTGTTATTAATGTTGCCCTAGAAGGTATAAAGGTGTGGATGTAAATGGAAATTATTTTTTTTAATCAAAGACATGTTATATTTTTAGGGTTCCGTCCTTGATAGGTAAAAACAGAACTCTCATAGGATCACTTTGTTGTCTGAAATTAATATCAAATATATAAATTTATGCAATATAATCCTTTGAAGCATAGAAAAAATCTAAGTTTCTAAGTCAACGCAATCAAAAAATACTAGCTTTATGCATCGGTTTCACTGATTTGGTATATAATTCGCCGCGTAATTAAAAGTACTTCCATGGACCTATAGTTATAAAGTTTATCCCGAAGTGACAATTTACAATACAAATAAAAGAAAAATTGCCATAATTTTATGTTCATAGAAAAAAAATTACGTTACAAACTTATATTTGTAATTTCATACAAAATGAGTGATAGCGAGCTTTTCAACTTAAATACGTTGTACTTCCCTTTGACCTACAATCCTGAAATTGGCACAGATAATTTGGTGGAGACGAATCCGACTCGCGCTTAACTAATTTTAATTTTTATATGATTTAACCTCATTTGTACGCTAGCTCTAGGTTAAATAAAGCAAAAACACAGGTCATCCACACAAATTAGGCAACAGGATAATATGAAAGGCCATTACTTGGCAGTTGCGTCTCCGCGTCGAAGCGTGTCATCAAGCACGACGTGACCGAAATATTTGATGCGTGTTTAACTAGCGCTGACCAGTTGTACCGCTGTATATCCAAAGTGTGGAATAACTTTGGACGCTTCCAGTGATTGTGTCGTTCGTGTAACAAAAAAATGTTATTATTGCTACAACAACCCTATATCGAATTAGGTACTGAGCCTGTTTTCTTTTACTTGGCACCTATTTCAAAATTATAAAATCTTTTTTTAATTATTTTTGTGTTAAAAAATCAAAAAACGCTTTACTTTATATAAAATTATTTTTACTTTACTGCTATTTTTTTTGTTAAAAATTAATTTATTTAAGGTAATTTTTCATTAAAATAATAATGATGTTAAAAACTTAGCTATTTTAATTTGGTAAATTACGATAGTAGGATTTAGGTTACAATCTATTTTGAAATTTGAACGATGTGAAGACTCATTTTATAATGCAACATACGGTTGCTTTGCTTCAGTGGCTGAAACTGGACCGAGGTAATCATTTGTTATGTCCTATTCAATTAAAAGCACTCTAACCAAGTAAAGATCATCTAATATATAAATAGATAAATAAATAAGCTTCACGCTGTATCCCGCACACAGTAGGGTAGGCAGAGGGAACCTCGTGTTAACACTCCGTTCTCCACTGTCTGCCAGATTCTGGAGACATTGCGTATTGAGTGGTAGAATTCAATGTCGCGTTTTGCCTCGACACCAGAGCGAAGAAATGGAAATATAAATTTAAGTAAATATTTCATCTCCTCGAGTAGGGATCGAACTCACAACCAGTCGGTTTTACAGTCACACTTTGTGCCCCTGAGCCACGACTGGCCTCTAGTACCTTTATGACAATATTAATTAGACCAAAGAAAAAAAAAATCATAACTTACTCAAATAACATTAACATATAATTAAATCGTTTCAGATACTTAAACAGAAGTCTATAAAAGCGATTACGAACTCAATTTATATGGGCAAGTGCGATATCCATCAATCTTGTGGTATTAGCAACGGCCAGATAAGTCCCGACGGTGCTATCGACGACGCCCGAACAAATGCAGGTACTATCTTATTAGCCAAGAGACGAGGAGATGGAGAACGCTGGAAAAGGTGGACTTACAGCCAATCCGTCACTGTCTTATTAGGTAATCTCACTGTGATAAATCTATTTGATATTGGCTTCATGATTTTTGTTATTCATTATTGAAATTTACAGCTTGGATGTTATATTTTATTTGGTTTCACGCTGTATCCCGCCGGGCAGGGCAGGCGGAGGGAGCTTAGTCCAATTTTCTGCCGAATTCTAGAGAATTCTGGAGGATAGCGTATTGAGAGGCGGAAATTAACGCCGCGCTCAATTAAAATATTAAATATTTCAGTAGGAATCGAACCCACAGCTCGTCGCGTTTACAATCACACGGTACGCTACGACTGGCTTCGAACTGAATAATATGTTTAAACAATTAATAATGACTCCGGGTCCGTTTTCTGTACAGAAAGGTGAATTACATATAACGTGAATATTTCAATTACTTATCAGTAGTATTTTCGTAACTTTTACTAGTTAATTTCAAAAAAAAATTATAGTATTCTAAGATTTTTTTCAAATTTGTAGACTACAATAAAATAATTTGTTTATGAGAAATATCGATAATTTGGCCTAATAAAGCTTTTCACTTCTGTGGAAGTTGGTATTACATAAGCAATGATTATGTCACTTGTGCTGGAAACATATATATCAAGTGTATATTTCACCGTAATACAAGGCTAAATCTTCGCCAGTGCAGCAGGCGAAGCCGCGGGTGGATGGGTATATAGGTATTATGTTGTAAAACGCGTAGAAAGTATATTTTTAACTTTCTTCCATAAAAAAGGGAGGTTTCCCAAACACAACTAACTAACACTTCGACTATGTTGTTTTAATTTTTTATGTTTGTTACCTCAGAACATTCAGCTGGGTGAACCGATATTGACGATCCTATTTTTACTTGAAAGCTGGTGCTCCCCGTGTAGTCTCATTTAAATTTGGTCCATTTCTGACAATTGTATCCATGAGAAAATTATATAAGTCTTAAATTCTATAGGTTCCACTTCAAAGGTAGGTTTGGTGAAAGTTTGGTTAGGTTCTGATTATCCGGTTGAAACTGAAAAAGTCGGTTTATTTTTGTTAAATATTGTGTTCATTAACCTATCGTTTAAATGCGGACTTAAATTCTAAAAAACTTAAGGAGAAAAAAATATATATTCCATAATTATCAGCAGGCATTTAAACCTTTGCTATAAACTTCTATTTAATTTATCTAATATAGAAATATCTACAGGTATGTTCAAAATATAATATTAATAGTTATTGTCGAATTGTATTTTTATTAAATAAAATATAATATATTTTTTTATATAGATAAAAATAATATTTAAAAATATAATGTTAACTTGTAATCCAGCTAATTTTGAAGCGCGAAGTTTTAGACAGAGAAACATACTTGTTAAGAACGTTAAATACAGTAAATCAGATTACGACAGTTCAGACTTCAGGCATTTCGGATTTAATATTAGATAACAATATTTTATTATTTAAGGATTGGTTCCTCTTATGGTTCTGGTTCTGGTTTTTTCTTATTGTAGAGTTCAATATTCTGCTTGGTATTGATAAAATCATGAATAATAACATTAATTTTGAAACAAACAGACACCACAACTTCACTATATTATAATTTATATTGTTATTTTATCTTACCTATTACTGAAATATGTTTGGAAGTATCTAAGAGAGCAGATTATATAAGTCGTAGTGTTGCATCAGAACATCGTCTGACTGTAAATACTTCAGCTTTGGCTTCAATTCTTATTTTCATTTTCTCCTTCTCATAAGAAGAGAAAACGCAGTTTTAAATTCCATTCACTAAACAACACACAACGTCTCGAAAATTGAGTAGAAAGTGAAAAACGGAGTGTTTTAACCCTAAGTCATATTCTATCCACTATACTATATTCGGAATACGGCACAAACCTGAAAAAAAATGGGTTATATCATTATGACCAAATAATACTTGTGACTTAAAATTATTAATAGATGTATGTAGTTATATAGGATGTTTTCATAGAATTATTTATTCTGCAAATAGAAGATAAAAACAAAAATAACTCCTTCTCTCTTTTAATTTTAACCTAACAATCAGTTTACTACGACATTGAATCTAATATCTGGACTTGGCTCTTTTATAATCACCACCTACTCTTTAATCAGGTGTCGTTTTTTCTTTAACTTGGCTCTTTTATAACTACCATCTAGTCTTCAATCATGTGTCGTTTTTCTTTAACTTAGCTTTTTTATAACCAACACCTAGTATTTAATCAAGTGTCGTTTTTCTTTGACTTGGCTCTTTTACAATCACCACTTAATCTTTAATCAGGTGTCGTTTTTCTTTAACTTGATTCTTTTATAACCACCACTTCGTATTTAATCAAATGTCGTTTTTCTTCAACTTGGCTTTTTTATAATCGCCACCCAGTATTTAATCAGGTGTCGTTTTTCTTTAACTTGGCTCTTTTATAACCAACACTTCGTATTTAATCAAGTGTCGTTAAACGCCTTGTCTCTCGGCTAATGCGTCATGTCTGCGCTGCCCATAAATCAGGTTAGAAGGCGAGTGTCGTAGAGCGGAAAGCTTTCACGTAGTCACAAAAGTTACTCGCTATTATGTCAGTTCATAATATATTTTTTTTATGAATAGTGAAATATTTAAAGTTTTTTTTTTAAATATTAACAAGATTTTTCGTATGTAATTTGTATTGAACAGGCGTTGGTTAATATATTCTGAAAAAAAAAGGAATCAGGCTGTCTATATGTAGGTATACTCCGTTTTTTTTTTTTTAATTCACGCTGTATTCCGTATAAAGTAGAGTAGGCAACGAGAACTTAGTGTTAAGACACTCGGTTCCCCATTTTCCTTCATATTTTTGAGGCATTGCGTATTGCGTAGAAGAACTCAACCCACACCTTGACTAGAACAAGGAAATTAAAATATTAATTAATAAATAATAATTCATTCCCTCGGTGACGATTGAACCTACAACCGTCACTATGACAGATACTTATAACAATGCACCACAACGGCCTCAATTTTTTTTTATATAAGTAATCTCTAAATTGGGGTCATTAGCGATACGAATCAAATCTATTTAAAATATCACATAAACAATAACTGTCGAAATTGCTATTAATATAATAAATGAAATAATTATTAAGGCCAATCGTGGCTCAGGGTTACAAAGGGTGACAGTAAAATCGACTGGTTGTGGGTTCGATCCACACTTGAGGAAATCAAATATTTATTTATATTTACATTTTCATTTCTTCGCTCTGGTGTCGGGGCAAAGCGCGGCAATGAGTTCCGCCATCCAACGCGCAATTCCTCCAGGTTTCGGCGAAAGTGGGGAATACAGTGTCTCAACCCTAAGTTCCCTCTGTCTATCCTGCTGTGTGTGGTTGTGCAGCGTGAAGCTGAAGCTGATGAAATAATTATGACTAATTTATAGTCAATATTTTTTAATGTTTGTCCGACTTACATTAAATAATAACAAAATGAATGAATGAATCTTTTAAACAAATTTAATATTATTGGAGTATTCAACTTCACGCTGTATCCCGCACACAGCAGGGTAGGCAGAGGGAACCTAGTGTTAAGACACTCCGTTCCCCACTTTCTGCCGAGTTCTGGAGGCATTGCGTGTTGAGTGGCAGAACTCAACGCTGCGCTTAGCCTCGACATCAGAGCGAAGAAATGGAAATATAAATTTGAGTAAATATTTCATCTCCTCGAGTGGGGATCGAACCCACAACCAGTCGGTTTTACAGTAACACTTCGTGCCGCTGCGCCACGACTGGCCTCAATTATTGAAGTATTTTTACGTATATAAATATAATAAGTGTAACAAATGTTTTAGACTTTATATGGAATTTTAATGTATTAAAACAAAGTAATTGTCAGTTTCGCTAACATTTACCGTCCGTTATAAAGGTTCGTTAAATTCCTCTCTCAATTTAAATACTCTAGAAGCTAAATTTTACTGCCTAAAATTTTTTGTATGTAACAGTTAAACTAGTACTATTATTAATATATTGTTTTTTTTTTTACTTTCCACATCGAATTTTGAAACATAAAAAAAATTTGCTTCACGCTGTATCCCGCAGCAGCAGAGTAGGTAGGGAATAGAATGAGAAACATCTTTAGGCTTTATTTATTTATTTTTTATTGTATACAAATAAAATAATATAAATGAATATGAACGAAAGGTACTAAAAAGTATGTTCTTTGTTTGTTTTTTGTCTTTGTTTTTTTTCAACATCACGTTTATAGTTTCCGCACATAGCAGGGAAACAGAGGGACCCTGGTAGCCCAGTGTTAATACAGTCCCATTAAACACTTCCGTTCCCCATCTTCCGCTGAATTCCGCGTGTTAAGTGGCGGAACCCAACCTCACAATATAAAATCTCAATATTTTTGTCAACAAAAATGCTTAAAAACGACAAGAGTTAGCGTATGTAAAAAATAAAAAAAATAACTGCTGTGATAATCGAGTTACAATATTGCATATCGTGTGAAGTTTTTAGCTAACAACGTTATTCTAAAATACTAGTCGAGTTAATTTCTAATATATATATTGACCTCTATATATTTATAGAGATCGTCGTGGCCCAGTGTTACAAAGGTTTTAACTGTAACGCGACGGTTGTGGGTTCAATCCCTACTCGAATGAATTACTTTTTATCATTATTTTAATTTCTTTGCTCTGCCGCCAAGGCAAAAGCCCGGTATTAAGTTCCGCCGCTCAATACGCAATATCTCAGAAAGTAAGGAATGGAGAGTCTAAACACTAGGTTCCCTCTGCCTTCCTTGCTGTGTACGGGATATAACGTTAAGCTGATATATATATTTGTTTTATTTTTACCTATATATATGATGTAGCCAATCTATTTAGTAGGAGTATATTAATAGTATAATGTTATTAATTGACACCTTCGTAACACATTTGAGAATTTTTTTTAATTCTAATTTGGAAAAGTAGTTGTGTTTATGTATTTTCTTTTTCACTTTTATTCTTTTTCCTCACGTAACGAAGCTTTTCAATAAAACTTAGTGACAAGACCCTCCGTTTTGATATTTCGGAAAAATTTAAAACATTGCATATTGAGTGGGGAAACTCACCAAGCCAGGGCGAATCTTATTAGAAAAAATAGAGGAGTCTGACTAAATCTCACAAATGCAGAAAGTTTCATATTACGTTTACACTTAGACACTATCAATTAGTTCTGTATGCCTTACCTATAAAGTAGGTTGCTGATGAATAATAATCGACTTTATTTTATGTTATCATATTTTTTTGTAGAAAAAGACAAATCAAACGAGCGTACGGGTCACCTGATGGCAAGTGATCATTGGCGCTCACGACCCCGTGTAACACCACAGGTGCGTTGCGCGCCTGTAAAGTGGAGATAGACGCGTTTTTTGCAGGTACCCAGTTTATATCGACCTGGAAACACTGCCGCAGTTAGGCCATGCCACAGATGTTTGGCGCGTGGAAGGAAGTTACTACGAAACCGCGCAGTAGTAAAGTGCCACATATCCATATGGTGTGGATGGTACTTGAGTTTGTGACGTACCGTGCAGTTAGAAAATTCGGGCAAGTAACAAGTCAAACAGTTCTCCAGGACACTTCCCATGATAAATGCGGTAGAGACATCTCTACGCAAAGTCAAAGTGTCAAGCCCTGCACAGATCATTGGGTCAGAACGGCTTTATGTTGTATGCGATCAAATGGGTCAAGCTGATACTGCGTTGGGTTCCGCCACTCAACACACAATGCCTCGAACAGCGAAAAATGGGGAACGGAGTGCCTTAACACAAGGCACCTGCCGCCCCAGCTTTATCCAAGATACAGATTTAAGCTGAAAAAAGATCCAACCACCTACCTACCTTACAGCATGCACAATATAGTGTAAACAGAAAAAAAACCAACGTACGTATACGTGTTAGTTCCATCCATTCTCCACACCCATAAACGTCGAATCAGCTAGGTATAATGTCGATAAACGACTCCAGCTCGATTCACTAAGAACAAAGGCGTTCTTTTCTTTTGTGGACAGACGACAGTTCGCACTCTATTACAGTGCCATTCATTCGCTCAAATGGACCGCTTAATTTATTGCCCCTTTGTGTCGACTGTTTTAAAGTTAAATGACTTGGTGTTCGATTTTTGGGATGCTATTTATGTCTGATAGTGTTTAATTATCGTTGATAATTATGTGAAGTTGAACTTTTTTAATTATAAAAAAAAATATTTAATTTTTTTATAATTAAAAAAGCTAGTTGAGTTGAGGTCAGTAGTGGCGCAGGGGTAAAAGCGTGCCACTGTATACGCAGGTTGTGGGATCTATTCCCATTCGAAGTAATTAAACTTTTAATATTTTTATTTCTTCGCTATAGTGTCCAGGCAAAAACGGCCTGTTGAGTTTCGCCACTCAGGACTCAATGCCTGCAGAGTTCAGCGGAATCGGGGACGGAGTGTGTAACATTAGGTTTCCTCTGCTTACTCTGCTACGTATGGAATATAGCGTGTAGCTGAAAAAAATTACAAACAAAGAGGAACAAAATATGTAGTTGCCAGTGAAGGTCTTCTGGCAGGTTAAGTTCTGGCAGTTTAATCAGCATGCTAAATCAAAATAAATCAAAGCAACTTCACGCTATATCCCGCACACAGCAGGGTAGACAGAGGGAATCTAGTATTAAAACACACTGTTCTCCACTTTCCGCCGAGTTCCGGAGGCATTGCGTGTTGAATGGCGGAACTCAGCGCCGCGCTTTGCCTTGATATCAGTATATATAGATTGAGAGTATATATACATAGAAATTGAGTTCCGCCACTTAGCGTCGTAACACTGGGTTCCCTCTGCCTACCCCGCTGTGGGCGGGATACAGCGTGAAGCTGATTTAATTTAATTTTTATCTAAGGAAAAATTGCTGATAGTATAATTAAAACATGAAAATTAATATTTCATTTAATAACAAAACGTTCAACTCTATCCAAAACTTTAAGCTGGCACCTGTTATCCACAAACTTACAACTTAAAACAGGGTAAGTTGAAAATTGAATTTTTGAAGCGTATTTTATCTAAACAATCGATCCCCCCCCCTCCTCCCCCTCCCTCTCCCTTTACGAGGAGGGATATCAAAATAGTCATTTATCACAGTTATCTCCACAATCCACCCGCCACTGCGTTATGAACTAGTGTACTTTAGAAAAATATTAAAAATCTGCACACGATACAGTTTTAGACTGTGAAAATGTTTAGAAGAGGTGATATATGGCGCAAAAGTGAATATATGAAATGTTGCTGCGTTATATTCGTGTATGATAGAGGCGGCCTCTTTATAAAATGGTTTATATTGATACGAAAAAGTTATTGATATCAAGATGTGTTAGACCTGGCTATTGTGAATGTGATTAAAAAATAAAAATTAGCTTCACGCTGTATCCCGCACACAGTAGGGTTCCCCACTATCCGCCGAGTTCTGGAGACTTGCGTGTTGAGTGGCGGAACTCAACGCCGCGCTTTGCCTCGACACCAAAGCGTACAAATGAAAATATAAATATAAATAAATATTTCATTTCCTCGAGTGGTGATCGAACTTACAATCAGTCGATTTTACAGTCACACTTTGTGTCACTGCGCCACGACTGGCTTCACTAAGGAATTATGTGTTGTCTAAATTTGTTGTTTTTTTTATCTTCACTTTTATTTGTGGTGGGTAAAGATAAACCTAGTGATAAGCAACAAGACACTCTGGTCTCAGTTTTCGGCCTTATACAGACATTTTAATGGAGAACAGAGTGTCATAACATTAAAAAGCCAAGTCTTCAACTTAACCTGTTATACGGGATACAGTATGAAGCTAAAATACAATTATAAATATTGCCGTGTCGATAAGTATAATTCTTTTTTTTTAAAGTCGTGTAATTATCTATATTATAAACAATAAACATAATTATTCCAATTAAATTGGAACTTATATCGGCTATTGGTATTAATATAAATTTTACAACAAAATCGGTTCATAAATGGTGAATTCAACAATTTTTCCTTCAGCCCGTATCCTGCATATGAAGAAACCTAGATGAAGACACTCCACTCCCCGCTTTCCGCGGATTTCGGAGGTATTGCGAGTTGGGTGGCGAAACTCAACGCCATGCTTTACCACGACCACAGCGAAAAAATTAAAATATTAAATATTTCATTTCCTCGAATTAGAATGGAACCCACAACTTGTCATTTACAATTGCAAGGCTTTGCGCCACGAATGGCTTCAAACTGAATTCGACAATGATATATATTTTTAATGATTAGTGTATACAACGCCTTAAAACTTATTAATTTTATACAAAAAAATATTATTTGGTACATATACGTATTTATAAAACATAAGCGAAAAGTTAGAGTAAAGTGTGTGTAGATCGTTGTTTGTAAGTAGTATAAACTTGCTACGTCGTAGAACGTAGCGTAGCACTGCATTATCCAATATACTACAGTTTATTGGAAAATATATTTAAACAACTTTTTTGTTCTGCACTTAGAAAAAAGAATGGTGAGAGAAGAAAATGAGGAATTGTACATATTTTGTATGTAATTATTTTCAAGTTTTGTTTTCAGCTTCACGGTGTATCCCGCACACAGCAGGGTAGGCAGAGGGAACCTAGTGTTAAGACACTCCGTTCCCCACTTTCCGCCAATTTCTGGCATTTTAGTTTCTGCATAACATTCTGCATTTTAGTTGATGGAACTTAACGCCACATTTAGGTTTTTTCTAATCAGGAAAATTCACAATTACAAAAGTTATATGATTTAAAGTTATATATACAATACTATACTATAAATTTACATTTATTTTAGTTTTAGAGTGTAACTTCAAAAATAAAAAATAAATATTGTGTTGGTTTAATTATTTTTTTTTCAGTTATGAATTTTCAATCTGTTATTTACTTTTAGCAATTGTATTTTATACTATTGGCTTTTAAAGGCGTGACTTCAATAAGCCGTCTATTGATGATTGTTACTTACGACAATACCACTTTTTTATAAATACCTACTCTTCTATGACTGAAATAACGTAAAACTCTAAATCTAGTTTACATAACTGTTTATAATCAAATATTTTCTAATGCTGTCAAAGAAATAAAACAAACATTGGACAAACACACATATTTCTACTTTCCCGAAGTAAAATCAGATTTTTTTCCCCATTTTATACCTCCTATCAGACTTTAACACGACTTCCTCGTTGCCTCCAAACGACATTAGGATAAATCTATGAAACTTGTATAATAAATAAAAATTTCTCAGTAGCAATTCACATAAAACTAATGGCTTGAAAACGTGACAACTGAAGCGAGAACTTGCGATAAAAGTTATCAAAGTATCATTAAATTAAGTATTTTAGCACCCGTCATTGGTTGAGATACCTATCGCCGGTTCGGAAACGGTTATTGTGCTAATGTGCTATTTACTCCTTAATAATATATTTAATTAAGAATATAAATAAATCAGCTTCACGCTGTATCCCGCACACAGACAGACAGGGTCAGACAGGGTAGGCAGAAGGAACCTGGTGTGGACACGGAGGACACTCCGTTCCCCAGTTTCTGCCGAATTCTGGAGGCATTGCGTGTTGCGTGGCAGAATTCAACACCGTGCTTTGCCTCGATACCAGAGTGAAGAAATGGAAATATAAATTTAAGTAAATATTTCATCTCCTCGAGCGGGGATTGAACCCACAACCAGTCGGTTTTACAGTCACTCTTTGTGCCCCTGCGCCACGACTGGCCTCAACTGGCACTAAGAATATATGCATCATATTATTACACGTTGAGGCCTTTGTGGCGCAGGGGCACAAACGCGTGTTAGCGTGTTACTGTAAGCGTGACCCGCAACCTGTGGGTTATATTTAATATTTTCATTTTTTCCGCAAAGCGCGGCGAACAATGCCGCCGCTCAACACGCAATGCCTGCGAGTTCCTAGAAGTCCAAAAAATTGGGAATGAAGTGTCTTAACACTATATTCACTTTGCCTACCCCGCTGTATGCGGGATAAAGCGTGAAGCAGAAAGAAAACAAAATATTATTATTTCTCAGTTTATTATGTTCATGGTACAGTTAATAATATTTTTCATACTATACATGGTCACTCCCTACTTGCTATGCACGTATAAATCCACTTCACTTGCTTTAAGAAACTTACTCACTCTTCACTTCATTTGAAAAAAAAATTAAGATGAAAATAGAGTATTTTGAAGAATTGCATAAAATATACATCAGTACTTGACAGAAAAATTCTTATGTTAGTTTATTTCGTTATCTTTACTTCATTTTCACGCTGTAACCCGCATATGTAGGCATAGGGAACCTGGGAACCTAGTGTGTCCATTGTAGTTTAATTTCTTCAAATAGTTTATCTAATTAAACACCATTGTTACAAGTAATAAATATATTTAGTTAAGTTGTCGTCGAGTTCTGCCATTCATATACGAAATTTATCGAAAACTAGGCGGAAAGTGGGGTACAGAGTCTTTTTCTTATCTCTCTGTTCCCTCCGCCTACCCTGCTATTCTGGCAAAAAAATAATCCAAGCAGGAATTGGACCGACAACTATAGTGTTAACGTGATGCGTGCAGTAAAAAAACTAATTATTTTAAAAAATCTGCTTCACGCTGTATCCCGCACAAGATAGGGTAGGCAGAGGGAAGAAATGGAAATATAAATTTAAGTAAATATTGCATCTCCTCGAGTGGAGATCGAACCCCGACCAGTCGATTTTACAGTCACACTTCGTGCCGCTGCGCCACGACTGGCCTCAAAATTCAAACTATGTATTACAGAGACAATTTTAAATGGATGATTAAATAATTTATAAATAATAATCTACAAAACACATTTTCGAATTAAATTACGTGATAATTGCGGTACTTTCGATTAAATTATATATGTAGCGATATGTATGTTTTATTAGAACTAGTGTTCCGCCCGCGGCAACGCATCCGTAGAACACGCGGTTGTTACTGTGTTTATTTCATTTCTATTTTGCTTCCAATTTATATTTTTAAATAGGTTTTTAGAAGCCAGTCGTAGCGCAGGTGGACTTTAAATGTGACAGGTTGTAGGTTGAATTCCCACTCGAGAAAATATTTATAATTTAATATTTATATTTTCCTCGCTGTGGTAACGAGGTGAAGCGTGATGCTGGAGCCTCCAAGATTCAGTGTAAAGTGGGGAACGAAAGTGTATTAATGGGAGCAGAGTGTCGTAACGTTAGGTTCCAAGGTTTTGCCTACTCTACTAGTGCGAGATACAGCTTCACTTCGCAAGTTCCTTGATTTATTCTCTCTATAAGCAAAAATATACAATATAAATTGTACGTGCAAACGTACAAATTTTGATAAAAACATATTACTCAAGTCACTTAATATACTATTATGGCGAAATAATATATTAAGTGACTTTCAAAAGAGAAAGAGACAAAAATAATTACATATTTATCAACAAATAACAATTAATTAATTTAATTCAGCTTTCAGCTTCACACTGTATCCCGCATGCAGCAAGGCAGAGGGAAACTAGTGTTAAGACACTTCGTTCCCCACTTTCCGCCAAATTCTGGAGTCATTGCGTCATATCAACAGATGCAACAACAAAAAAAATCAGCTTCACGCTATATCCCGCACACAGCAGGGTAGGCAGAAGGAACCTAATGTTAAGACATTCAGTTCCCCACTTTCTGCCGAATTCTGGAGGCATTGCGTATTGAGTGGCAGAACTCAACGCCGCGCTTAGCCTCGACACCATAGCAAAGAAATGGAAATATAAATTTAAGTAAATATTTCATCTCCTCGAGTTGGGATCGAACCCACAACTAGTCGGTTTTACAGTCACACTTCGTGCGCTACGATTGAACTTGTTGATTTATCAAAACATCTAACACAGCACTCAACAGTACTCAATAACCCATCTATAGAAGCCAGAAGGCGACGAAGGACAAAATATTTGATTATTTTTTTCATTCACAAAACAGTTTTCAAATTTACGACACTTGACTCGTCTAGCTGGGCCCAAGGGGCTTAACCTGAAATGGACGCGGCCGCTGGCGAGGAAAATGTATTTCCAAGTTTACTGGTCCATAAATAAAAGTGGAGTGACAGCCCGATGATAAACTCCAGCCTGGCTTCATCTCACGTCGCTTACTGAATATTGAACTCGGTAGGTTGATCCAGTTGAAATGTCGTTTTTTTGATGTTAATGTTGTTGGATTGTTGTTTGATTGTTTTAGTGTTGTGTTGTGTTATTTTTTTTTCTACGTTCACGCTGTATCCCACACAGCAGGGTAGGCAAGGGGGACTAGTGTTAAAACACTCCGTTCCTCACTATCCGCCGAGTTCTGGAGGCATTGCGTGTTGAGTGGTGGAATTTAACTCCGCAATTTGCCTCGACATCAGAGCGAAGGAATGAAAATATAAATGTAAGTAAATATCCCTGCGCCACGACTGGCCTTTGATATGTTAAGACACTTCGTTTCCCACTTTCTGTCGAGTTTTCGAGGCATTTCGTGTTGAGTGAAACTCAAAGCCTGCTTGGTACCGATCGAAGACATGAAAGTCCTTATAAATAATAGTCCACAAACGCACAAAGTGGGAATCGAGCCCAAAACTGCCACCTTTCAGTCACATATTTGTGCCCCTGCGCCACGAGGTCTTTATTGTTAATTTTTATAAATTTAAATATGTAGGTGACGGATTAAATTGTGTATTTTTTACAATCTAACAAATAGTATAGTATTACAGGAAATAAGTTAGTTAAATGGATGTAATAATATAAGATTTTTTTTATTTTTCGATGATTTCACTTCATTTGATGTATGTTGATATCACCGTTATTTATTAGCCTGCTAGATGTGGTTTTCATATGAATTATTTATCATTATAAAATTATGAATGCTGTGAAAATAAATTTATATTGATTATGTACAAATACTCATTATGAAAAAAAATAAAACTAAACTAGCTTTACGCTTTATCCATAGCAGGGTAGACTGGAATCAACTTCTTCATACATACCCTCCGGTGGGTCCTCATGCTTTTTACGTGACCTTCCTCCAGTATCTTTGATACTGTGTTTTCGAAGGTCAACCGAGGTCTCCCCCTACCTCTCTTACCACTCACTTTACCATCATAAATCTGTTTTGCCATTCTTTCATCACTCATTCGTTCGACGTGCCCAAAAAAAAAAACAGACTATATAAAATGAACACTGTTGTTACAAGATGTTCTAGTAACGTAGTTGGAAGTTGTGAGATGGTTCGTGATAAGAGTAGGTTCAAATTTTATTTGTTTTATTTAAATTGGTTCATAAATAGAAAAGATTTTTTTTCTCAATAAAATTGCAAAAACGCAATTTAAATCTCCCTTGAATAGATATTAATGGATCTTTAAAATATAGGTTACTTTAAAATATTTATTAAAAAACATTTTAAAGTAAAAATGAAAAAGGAAAGCATTCGACGTTATGTATCAGGCCTAGCTCCATCTATATACTGTTATTTTGGGGGATTTTTCTTTTGTCTACGATCTCTTTGTTTACTTTGCAATTGTAAGCGGAACAACACAAAAAGGTTCGAATTTTGCTAACAACCTTAGCTAAGTCGAAGTTTTAATTGCTTCGAAATAAGTTCACACCTAACTCAGGTCTGACGCGGAATTTCAGTCAGTTTGGAGTAGCAAATTATAAAATGAAGTTGTTAGCACTAACTTATAAAATTGTAGTGATTGATGTTTTTATTTATTAGTTTTTATTTGAGATCGTAGTGGTGCAGTGGCACAGTGATTGTCTGTAAGTGCAAAGGTTGTGGGTACCATCCCTTATTGGGGAAATGTTTTATTTAATTTTTTTGTGCTTAGAAGCTGTACAAGAATGTAAATGTAAACGCGGTAGGTTTTTTGATCGATTACAATTTAACGAAATTAAATATTAAATATTGCTTATGCTTGGCTTGAGGACACTCGAGGAGATGAAATATTTACTTAAATTTATATTTCCACTTCTTCGCCCAGGTGTCGAGGTTAAACGCGGCGTTGAGTTCTGCCACTCAACACAAAATGCCTCCAGAATTCGGCAGAAAGTGGAGAACAAAGTGTCTTAACACTAGGTTCCCTCGGCCTATCCTGCTGTGTGCGAGATACAGCGTGAAGCTGATTCTGCTTCATCCTCATTCGGCAGAAGAATTTATTTTTTATACACTTCTATTCCCCACTTACCACTAATAATAAAATATTTAATATTTTCGAATTGGAACACGCAACCTGTCAAATTAACATACACAGGCTCATACCCCTATACCACGACCGTTCTCAAATAATTAAACTCAAAAATACATATAAGAACATAAACCAACAAAGTTAAAACGAACTAAATATCGCTAGCTGTATCAAGACCGATCTTTAGCGAAGGCTGTTCGCAACACAGGGTAGGGTTACGTGTCAATAAGCGTAGCGGAACAAAGTTTACGAGAACCAGGTGTGTTCTACCTCCAGCTATAAATTTCTAAGTAAATAATAAATGCATTTATTAGTATTAATAAAGTAACGTTTAAGCGTTGCACCTAAGGAACTCTGTTTAACTTATATGTTGTTTGTTATATACTGTATTAATATGGATTCGGGCTTAGGAAAAGTTGCCTGAGTTTTGATATGAGTTTTCAAATTTTGTTAATAAACTTGTGTAAAAGAGGATAGATATAGATGAAAAAGACTGTAAAATCAATGGAATTTTGTAAATCGAGGCAGTTGCTTGTAAGCAACAGCCTTTATTGGAAGGAAACTCGTGTGAAGTATTGTTATTGGGTGATACATATCGTTTATTGCGATTACGTAGAATATCTATCTGAATAATTAAGAAACATATAGACGACATGTGTTATTATCTTATTTTTATAAATCAGAGGTACTATTAGATACTATTATTAGTACTTGGCGGTTAGACTGGTTGTAAGTTCGATTCCCACTCGGAGGAAATGGCCTATCATGTCCATTTTCTCGCCTTCGTAAAGAAGCAAAGTGCGACGTTGAGTTCCGACACTCAACACGTAATCCCTTGAAAATTCAGCGGAAGGTGGGAAGCGGAGTGTCTTAACACTAGGTTTATTCTACCTACCATAATATATACAGCGTGAACCCAAAAAAAATACTATTAATATTATCATGTTTAATTATGGCAGAACGTGGTGAATTACATATACATATAGTTCATACTATGAATATTACAACAGCTTTTAAATATATATTTAGTTACACTATTTCGCAGTTATCATCACAATCTTCGGTAGTATAGTGGTAAGTATCCCCGCCTGTCACGCGGGAGACCGGGGTTCGATTCCCCGCCGGAGAGATAACTTTTTTTATAATTAATTCATATTCTTTTTTTATTTTAGATTGAATTATGGTTTATTATTTATGAGAATTCTTATAAAAGTATAAACATTGTATTTTTTTATTTCATACTATAATATACTTAGATACTTAAGGCGTTGTTATGTTTTTGTTTTGACCATAATGTTGTTTAATTATACTATGTTTTTTGATAAATTTAGTGCAATTATTTAAAAAATATCATATAATCCGTTTCACGCTGTATCCCGCACATGGCAGGGTAGGCAGAGGGAACCTAGTGTTAAGACACTCCGTTTCCCACTTTCTTCCGGATTCTGGGGACATTGCGTTCTGAGTGGCAGAACTCAACGCCGCATTTTGCCTCGACACCAGAGCGAAGAAATGGAAATATAAATTAAATTTAAAGCGTGTAATATTTTAAATTATTAATATATTTTAAATTATTAACTAAAACATATTGTAATATTACTATGTTATTATACTGCAATGCTGAAACTAGGGTCAAAAAGACGAAAGTGACGGAGGCATTACCTCCCATAAACATTCTTAGTCAAGCCTTATACCCGTATGAAGCATACGGTCCAGAATTAGGGGCTTTTATGTGTATACTAAAAAGGCAATAGCTGTAAAAGAAATTGTCACAGTACTAAGGAAAATGAAATTTAAAGCTAAATAAATTAAATCACCATTGTGGCTTAGTATGACAGCATCTAGCGTAATGATTGTAGGTTCGATTATCACGAGTGTGAATTATATTTTTTTACATAGAAAGTTTGTAGTTTGTAAAGTTTGTGATTTCTCTTATGAGGAACACATGGAACAAAGGGATAGACACTGGCGTCCATCCAACCCGGTTTCTCATAATTCCGGGGTAAAAAGTAGCATAGCAGCAGCTGTTCCGGAGATAAGCCCGGACTAAAGAAACAACAAACAGACAGACACATTTTTTGTATATATTAAACACTTGAAAACAAAACTACGAATAAGTTCAACAAAATTAGTGAAAAAATCAATATAATACAAAGATATATAATTTTTTACAACATTAATTGTAAAGTTAATTCTTTAAAACAAGATAAACAATATAAGCCTTAAATAGTAAGTACTGTTAGTAAGAAAATATATACAACAGTTAAGGAAAATTTCGATTGTGCAACACTCCTATGCAGGTCTCTCACATTTCTGGCATCCCGCCATGGGGACCGGGCTATCAAACACGGCTAGTGTCGATCGCTTCTAATTTACTACTTTCAATACTATAGACAGCTATGTGGATTTGAATCATATTTAGAGAAGAAAGCAAGAAAAAGAAATCATATATTGAATATAGTGGAAGTATGGAAAAGTTCTTGGCTTATAACAAACTATAACATCAAATTCGTCATTTAATTTCGAAAATTCTCTTAATAAATAAAAGTTAAAGAACAGAGTAATTTGTCACTAGATGTTCTCAGTTACTGTACCTAATTGTTTATATTATAATCGATCACATAAATGGGATTTGAAGAGTGTTTAAGAGAATGCGTGAAGATTCATGATTCAAGAAAATATTATAAGTTAAAAATTATTTATACCAGCCCAATCTATAATTATATTTTTAATATCACACTGTATCCCACATACATCAGAGGCAACCCAGTATTAAGCCCAAGCCATTTTCCAGCCATTTCTGCAGGCCTGTCACTTTACCTCAATACCAGAGCGAAGAATTTAAAATATTTATTATTTCTCTTCCTCAGCTGGGAATCAAATTCACAACCTGTTACGTTTACAATTCCACTTTTGTGCCCCTACGCCACGACTAACCTCAACATATAAAACTTAAAATTCATAATATATATTTATCGTATATTTTTTGATACAAATAAGATAAAATAAAGTTAAGCAAAAAGCTTTCAATTCTTTATGTTAATAGTAAGGTACTCTCAAGCTGTGACGTGGCGATCATAGATTCTACTAGTACTTGCTAGGTTACGGTCACAAAACAGCTGCGCCGAATTCGCACATTCCACCAGAAATACGACGTACCTTATTAGTTCACGTGTAGTTATAGTTATCGAGCGGAAATTCTGGAAATGGGAGTGTTTTTAGGTTTCTTGTGTTTTCTTTCTATATAATATATGCTTTTTTTTATGGAAAAGGAAAGGCAAACGAGCGGGTCATTTGATCTCTGCGCCGCCTACGATCTTGTGTAACACCGGAGGGGCTACAAGTTCGTTGCCAGCCTTTGAGGTGGAGAAAAATGCGCTTATATGCATTAAAATTGGCCAAAAGCAATTAATAATTTGTTTTATTATTTCATAAATGGTAGGATTGTTGATCCCAATATAGCTAAATATAATATTTTTCGTATTACCGTTACAGAAATTTACTTCTATGAACCTCGATTCTTATAAAATCGTTTAGTTAAAGAAAGAAAGATGTAATTAAAATATGTTTTATAACATTATCTTTTTTTTTGTAAATTTTCTGGCATAAATAAAGGCTTTTTTTATTTACCTTTCTGTGTATTTAAGCAAGTAGTTTTATAACTAGTAGTTTAAGCGCACAGAAAGGTTGGCAGGTGTAAACTCCTTTGTTCCATCATCCCACAATATTCAAAAAAATACGTTGTGAGTCTCGAAAGAAAAGTAAAAATAATTTAAACATAGGATATTACCCTCCGAGTAGAGATCGAATTCAATTAATAATAGCTGTTTACATTCAGATACTGCTCGATTGCGACCGATTCAATATTATCATTTATCTATTGGATGTTTCTTTAGCAAAAGTTGTAAATTTCTTAAATTTATTCAAAATAATTTTGTCTATCTTTATCATCGACAAATTAAGAGAATAACTGACAACCGGCACAATCGTCAATCTATATATATAAAAGGACTTGTTCTGACTGACTGACCCACGCACAGCCATAACCGCTGTACGTAGAAACGTCAAATTTGGACAGATGTTTTTATATTCATTATCTGGACATCCCCTAAGAAGGGATTTTTAAAAATGTTAACCCTAAATTGATGAAATAGGGGTTGAAAATTTGTATGGTTTTTTTTTAAATTGTCACCAATTTTTATAAAATTTGAAATTCAGACTCTTAAAAATATTTCATTGAATACGTATTTCATGGTTTTTTAAAATTCACCCTCTAAGGGTTCAAATAAGAGGTATGGAAAAATCTTTAAATCGCCACCGACTTTTATAAAAAAATAAATTCAGACTGTTAAAAATATTTTATTGAACACGTGTTTCGTGGTTTTTTAGAATTCACTCCTAAGGGTGCATATAAGTGGGCGAAGCTGCGCGCGTCCACTAGTCTCAATATACATAATTGACCGTATCCAAGCCCTCCTCGCTGAAACTGAAACTGCTGAATATTCCACAGTCAAACGAGGTTAACATCACATTCCAGTTGAAACTTGCCAAAACATGTGCCTTCGAACAAATCGAACTTTATGGCTCAATACTGATGCGTGTGTCTGACATTTCTCTGAGAAGACCTTTGAGGGGTCCACGAGAAAGGTCTTACGTACACACATAAAGTACATCATTACGTTCCTATAACTTTATACTAAATGTTAAATAAAATAAATCAGCTTCACGCTGTATCCCGCACACAGCAGTGTAGGCAGAAAGAACCTAGTGTTAAGACACTCCGTTCCCCACTTTCTGCCGAATTCTGGCACAACCAGTCGGTTTTACAGTCACCTCATACTAAATGTTATTGTCATATACTAAATGTTGCGGGTAAATTTTCTAATCTAATCTCTCACTTATCACCGAAGTCACTATAGTTGTCAATCAATTCTGTTTATTAAATCAATAATCATGTAACTTAAGCGGGTGAAGCCGCGGGCAGGCCGCTAGTAAATAATATTGCAAAATAGACCTGTCATGGCGAAGAGGCTTCTACGTGTGACTATAGATAAATAAAACATATAAGGCCATACATTAATTGAATCCAAAAATAAAAGAACAAAATAATGAAAAATAAATTTCTCAATTTTAACGCTCTCACCGTTAATTATTAATACATCACCGTATTCAACACTCAGAAACAATCCAAACTGTCATACAAACGAAGACTTGCAATATATCAAAAGGAAAGGAAAGTACGTATACGCGAATGTGAAAATTTCCGATAGCCCGATATTCCCGATTGGGGTAATTGAAAGCTTAAAGGAATTTAATATCAATTTCCTATGATGTGAGGTTCCCACCTATGAGATATGGCGTCGGTTGCAAAATTTAAATTAAATTTATTACCCGTTTCTTTTAATTATTATTTGGTTGACAATGTTCTTGCTGCGTTTATTATTGGAAACTGTATTTTAATCGTGTCGTATATCAGACCATTGTGAATAAATTGTGGAAGTTAATTTTAATTTAATAAATGTGTTTTTTGAGTGGTATGTATGTGCGTTTATACCATATATGTTAGATGGATGATGTTAGATCTAGATGAGAGTTAGATGTTTCTGCCGAATTCTGAAGGTATTGAGTATTGAATGGCGGAACTCAACGCCGCGTTTTGCTTCTACATCAGAGCTGAGAAATAAAGATACGAATTATTTAATTTCTTCGAGTGGAAATCAAACTTACAACCTGTCGCGTCTACGGTCACACTTTATGTCCCTGTGCCTCTAAGGCCAGTCGTGGCATCGATAAAGTATACTATAGCATAAAGGATACATTAAAAAAAGTTTCTTAAGAAAACTCAATTGTTATAAAATAAAAGATTTAACAGATTGCTTTGATAAAAGTTATATTTATAATTATTTTAAAGTGTCGCTAATTAAATCGATTCATAAATAAAATAAGTAAATAGCAATATACTTACTACTTACTCAAAAAAATATTTATTAAATTATTTTAAAAACTTAAAATACACATCAAAAGCGGTCTCTGACATCAGATTATGACAATAAACAAGAGTTGTTGAACTGTTAAAAGATAAGTTTGTTGCAGAAATCCATTTCCTGTACAGAGGCATCTATCAAGAACAATTCCATTCCTGTCATGTCATTAAATGGTGATATGGGTCCAAACGAGCGGCTTTTACTGCCAGTCAGCGTAATGTGATGTTTGGCCGTCATTCCTTTGTGACTAAGCAGGATCACTGTTTACCTACTAGAAAAACCACTGACTGCTATGAGTACTAGTTCTTTAATGGTTTAGTTAAGATTCGATTATAATTGATCTAATCCAAAATGATGCCAGTCGTGGCGCAGCGGCACAAAGTGTGACTGTAAAACCAACTGGTTGTGGGTTCGATCCCCACTTGAGGAGATGAAATATTTACTTAAATGTATATTTTCATTTCTTCGCTCTGGTGTCGAGGTTAAGCGCGGAGTTGATTTCTGCCACTCGTCACGCAATGCCTCCAGAATTCGGCAGAAAGTCAGAAAGAACGGAGTGTCTTAACACTACGTTCCCTCTGCCTACCCTGCAGTGTGCAGGATACAGCGTGAAGCTGATTTATTTATGATTTTTTATTTTTAATCCAAAATCAATATATCTAAATACGAGTATATGTGAAAGTTTCAGCACCTTGGGTTACTTTATTGTAAGTTCCATAAGAATTTTAGATTGATTTGGAAATAAAAAAGTATAACTTAAGACACTTTAAATTTAGACGCTTCCATCTCCCACTTTCCAGAAGAAAGAATCAAGTAGAATCTGAAGGAATTCCGTCTTAAATGCTTTGCCTTGTTATCTATGCTACGAGGAAATGAAAATAATTAATATTTCATTTCCTTGAGTGAGCATCGAACCCATAACATTCTGGAGGCATTGCGTATTGAGTGGTAAAGCTCAGCGCTGTGCTTTGCCTCATTAAAAAATCGAGAATATACATGAAAATATTAAATATTTTATTTCCTCGAGTGGGGATCGAACCCACAGCCTGTTGCGTTTACAGTCGCACGCTTGTGCTCCTAGGCCACGACTTGTAATTTTAGTTTATTAGTATTTTAATCATTAAATAATTATTGAAGTACGATACTTAGATATAAAAAAATATATAATATATTAAACAATATATCTCAGATATCTACTCTATAAGCTTTACGAACTCTATTGAAATAGGGTGACAATGATAATACTTATACTATGAACTTGGCACCAGTAACGAGACATTGTCTTTAATTAAACCAGGATCAGATGCTACCTAGCCATTTGAGAGAGATGCCGCCCCGTTTTTGGTTACAGTCCAAATACTTACTTGTCCAAACGATTGCTGTTTAAGTTCAGTATAGCAATATGATGTTTCGAATGCGGTACTAACGTGTTAATGATGGAACATTGTCGTATATATATTTTTATCAAAGTTAAATATTTATTCTGTAGTCAAGGCTGTGGGGAAATATAAAATATTTTTTTAACTGTATATTTTGTTTATTTTTGTAGTAGTTTTCATTTATTAGTAGACTAGCGGCCCGCCCACGGCTTCGCCCGCTTAAAATAAATGATTATTGATTTAATAAGCAGAATTGATTGACAACTCTAATGTTTCTAATATGATTTTTTTATTACTTTAATCTGTAATATTCTAATATGTTTTGTTTACAACATTATCGTAACTTCTATAAGAATTTTTGATTGTTTCGAACTAAAAATTATGACCAATGTTGATATTTGATATTCATAAAATATACATAAAGCGAATTATTGTAACATTACGTTCTTTTTACCTATGTTATGTTTTTTAAAGCTCTGTTAAATGTGCTGATGTCACTTAATAATTTAATGTACTGCTTCAGAAACAGCCTTAAATGTAAAATTATTGATTTGGGTAATGATTCATAATATTATTTGTAAAATAACTGTAATGTTTGCATATTAAGTCCTGTACAGCTTTTAAATTAGTTACACATATTATTGGCTAAATGTACAATTGGTAAATATTACAGAGTACACGTAGAAAGGATGTTTTTAGGCATTTTTATATAGATTTATTTCAAACGAACGAATGAACCAAAAAATCTATGTATTTCGTTTTATATCTCTTTGAAGATCAAATCGTTCTTTATCTCTGTGTTGAATTAATTACGATTTAAACTTAACTGTTATGATTAATGAAGGTAATCTCCACTAACAATTCCATTTTGTTTACTTTATTGTATAAAATATTGTATAATAGTGCTTCATAAATATATGTTTTTATCAACAGTCATGTAATCAAGACGTTTCGAATGTCATTCTTTAGCCAGTAATCTTACCAGCGCGATTGCTATATTGCTATTGCGAACGTTAGTTCGCAGGCAAACTAATGCCTTGAGTTCATTCAAATGACGATAACTTTTTTTTTAATGAACCGATTTTGATGAACTAAACTTTAGTACTTAAGTTGAGTTAAAACAAAGCAATTGGTGAAATTTTCAAATAAATCGGTTCATAACTTTCAGCGAAAAATGCGGACAAAAATATGTCGATAGACAGACAGACAGACAGACAGACAGACAAGAAATTCAAAAAAAATCTTTTTGCTCTCTATTATTCTTTTTAAGTGTCCCTCTATCCATTTCAGTCAAAATTACTAAATGTACAGACAAAATATTTTTGCTGTCTTATTATATATAGAGATATATATTATATATAGAGATTATGCTTAGCTAGAGGCCAGTCGTGGCGCAGGGGCACAAGTGTGAGACTGTCTACGCAAGACAGGTTGTACTTCGAATGCCACTCGAGGGAACGAAATATTTTATGTTTTTATTTATTCGCTCTGGTGTAGAGGCAAAGCGCGGTGTTGAGTTCCGCCACGCAACACGCAATGATGCCTCTTAAATTAGGTGGAAATTGGGGAGTGGAGTGGCATAGCATAAATCTCCCTCTGCCTATCCTACGTGATACCTGCCGCACTTAGACTTAATAGATTATGAAAATAAAAATATTTTTAATAAAAACATTCCCATTAAATTCCGTACCATACTCGTAATTTTTGGCCCAATACGGCGTATTCTTCATGCCAGTGGTGGGAAAATGTAGCAATTTTTAATTAATTGTTTTTTTAAATTTTTTTATTCAACCTCACGCTATATACCACATATAGCAGAGTAGTCAGAGGGAGCTTAGTGTTGACACACTACTCTCCTCATTTTCCGCCGAATTTCAGAGGCAGTCCACCAAAATCTAAGTAACGAAACTCAACACCTCACTTTGTCTCGATACCAAAGCGAAAAAAAATTAAAATATTAAATATTAAATTTCCTGTAATGGGAATTGAACCTACAACCTGTTGCGTTTACAAACTCACACTTCGCTTGTGGCTTAACGCCACGACTGGCCTCAAAACATAATTTACTAAACAAAATCCCGTATATGGCTTCACGATTGGCCTCGTTTCAGTATTTAAACTTGGACCTGAAAGTGCGGCGCTATTAAAACTTGAAGCGGACTGGTCGTTAGTGCTGTACTTTTGTGCCGCGTGAACCCACTATGCTGTATTGTGTTTGGAAAACTTAGGCCCGATTTGGCCCAACTCATTTTGATCTCACTCATCTTTTGTGATATCCTCACTTAAAAGTTGGTCTTCGAGATATACTTATTTTATGAGCAAAGAAACACTTGACTAACTCTTATGTCACAGCGATTAAAAGTTTTCTTTTCAATGTTTTTTGCTTTACGTACCACAGAAGGAATGTTATTATTTTTTCTTTTTCAGCTATTTGTAGCTCCGTTCTCCACGTTTCTCCGTTCTCCGTAGCGTTTGGCGCTCCGTTCTCTCTGAGTACTCCGCTAGGGATAAAACGTAAAGCTAGTTTGGTTTTTTTTTTATTTTTTTTTATCAGCTTATCCCGCCTTATCTCGCCGCTCAAAACCAAAATTTGCCGAAAAAAAAAATATTTACAGTGCTATATGTGTAACGTATAACGTGTATGTATAACGTACACTATAATCTGATCACGCTGTGATAATAAGCTACAGGTTTTTTTTTCAGCTTCACGCTTTATCCCGCATGTCACAGAGTAGGCAGAGGGAGCCTACTCTACTCATCTATCATGAAGACAATGTATAATTATGACACGAAGGCATCACGGCACAGCTAACCATTAGTTCCACTTGTAAATTAAAAAAAAATTAGCTTCACACTGTATCCCGCACACAGCAGGATAGGCAGAGAGAATCTAGTGTTGAGACACTTCTTCCCCACTTTTCGTCAAATTCTGGAGGTATTGCGTGTTTATTGACGGAACTTAACGCCGCGCTTTGCCTCAACACCAGAGCGAAAAACTGAAAATATAAATTAAAATAAATAATTAATTTCCCCGAATGAGGATTGAACCCACAATCAATCGCTTTTACAGTCACACTTTGCGCCTTTGCCCCACGTCTGGCACCAATAAACACTCAAAAATAAAAACTAATAATTCCACACCATCACACATAAATCGAACTTATTTCTGTTCGATAATATCCTAAATCAAGTTTCAAACTGCGCAGCATAAGGGGATCAAAAAGTACAAATAGTAAGCATTACCATCCACTTGCTAACGTTGGAACATAGTTAACCTAACAAACTTCCCCGGTACATGACTCAAACGTGACATATACTGTTCGGCGTTGTCATACCAGAATTAATTAAATTTGTGTGTACGCTGAAGATTATATAGCGTACCGCGTTTGGATAGAGGTTAATCTATTATTAAAATGCAGTTGCAGCCACAGGCGTATTAATATGGCCGCCGTTTCATAGAGAAATATATTTTGAAAAAAATATATATTAGCTACACGCTGTATTTACACACAGTATGGTAGGCAGAGGGAACCTAGTGTTAAGACACTCCGTTACCCAGTTCCATCGAATTTTGACGGCATTGCGAGTTGTGACGGAACTCAACGCCTTGCTTGCCTGGACGCTAGAGCGATGAAATGCAAATATAAATTAATATAAATATTTCAATTCCTTGAATGGGAATCGAATCCACAACCAGTTGCGTTTACAGTCGCACACTTTTGCCATTGTGTCACGACTGGCATCAAATATATCTCAATTTTTTTATAAAATACTTACAGATTTTTTTAACATTTTTAAAGTGTTATTCCACACTTAGAAAAGAAAAATACTTATCATACTAAATTAAATTAAAATACTTATATAACTGACCTGGTCGGTTTCCAGAAGGCCCGGGTTCGAGTACCGCAACGTTAAAATTTTCATATTATACGTTTTTATAAATAAGTACTTACAGATTACTGACAAAAGGTATTACATTCATGTCCAGTTAAAAGTCAGCTCTTTTTAATAGATTCATTTTTACGTATATGTTTCGAATAAAATATTTACCTTTTCATCTGATATTATAAACATGACGTGGGTTCTGTAAGCGTTTATATTACATCTGTTGAAACGAGATCGAATTGAGAATTATATTCTGTTGATTGATTTTCATTTTTTTATATACATATAATATATGTATGATGTTAAAGCGAAATAAAATATGTATGTATATACATGACAGTTATTTTTCATAATTTGGCGATTATAATTATGGCCAGTTATGGCGCAGCGGCACAAAGAATGACTGTAAAATCGACTGGTTGTGGG
Organism: Heliconius erato x Heliconius himera; assembly: GCA_013421005.1. Taxonomy (NCBI): domain Eukaryota; kingdom Metazoa; phylum Arthropoda; class Insecta; order Lepidoptera; family Nymphalidae; genus Heliconius; species Heliconius erato x Heliconius himera. The sequence goes on from JAATLQ010025021.1 coordinate 31,468, forward strand.
TTCGATCCCCACTCGAGGAGATGAAATATTTACTTAAATTTATATTTTAATTTCTTCGCTCTAGCGTTGAGGACAAGGCGTTCAGTTCTGCCACTCAACACGCAATGCCTCCAGAATTCGGCAGAAAATGGGAAACGCAGTGTCTTAACACTAGGTTCCCTCTGCCTACCCTGCTGGGATACAACGTGAAGCTGATTTATATTTCATTTTGTTACTTTAATTTTGAACCTAACTATTACATTCAATTAGGCATTTACAAGACCTTATATAGATAGATACCATTAGGTGTTATGTTTGTTTTTCCTAATTATTTTACATATGAAAATTCCTCACAATCAATCGACTTGGACAGTTTCCAAGAGGTGCTAGTTCAAATCACGATATGTATTTTTTTTATATATTTTCTAAAAAAGTATTTTTCAATACACAAGTAAAAGGCTAGTGTCAAGACTCTTGATGTGTGATCTTCCATGCACTTTCGTGTTGAATGGCAAAACACATATTCAGTCTTTTTACCAAAAGTAAGAAATGAAAATAACTCCTTCCCCGAATAAGTATCGAACCCACAACCATTCCGTTTACAAACAGATACTGCCCTGCGACCCAAGAAACTAAGAGCTTTTAATATAATCAATTAGTTATATCTTGGTCTGTGTATGAATTTAATTTAGAAATTGTTTATTTTCTATTTAATTGTTTCCACCCGTTTCCCGTGTAAACATGCGTTGACCTAAGCTAACAAAGATTTGAATAATACGTGTGCTTTAATACTGTAGGTCTAATTAAAAAGTAAAAACACTCCCATATGAATATTTATTGTAAAAACAATATGGGCTTGTAATTATTAAAAATAAACATTTAATTTTTGTATATTATTAAATGTAATTGTTATGTGATTTTATGTAAAGTATATATCCAATTTCATATATAGGTACCTCCAAAATGTATGTTATTTAAAGAAATCAACCTCGAGGCTTTCACAGAACTTATATTTCTTCCAGAGTAAAATACTATTAAGCTTGTATAATGTCCATCTTAAATTCTAATACAATATGTTATTCTAGAGGACCTCTCTCTTCTTCCGCTCCAAGTCTAAAAAGTATATCTCGAATTTTCCGACCACATAAAGCGTCATTTTAGTAATGCTCTCTGGTGATAGTTCTATATAATTATTTTACTTATTTCAAAAACATATTTTTATTTAACAAAGAGGTTGATTTATATTTTATAATAAATTATTGCGAATATTAAAACTAATAAATATAAAATCATTACACATACACACGTTGTACATTTGATAGAAAGCCCAAATAAAAAAAATGGTTTGAATAGAGTAATTTCGTATTCTTATTTTGAATTTCGCTCTAAATCTATGTATTTTACAAAGTTATATCTTTTTTATAATTAAACAAAATAGAAGGCAGTTGAGGCTGTCGTGGTGCAGGGATACAGATGTCGACTGTAACGCGGTCGTGGGTTCGATTCCCACTCGGGGGAATGAGGTATTTAATATTTTCATTTCCTCGCTCTGGTTTTGAGGCAAGGCGCGGTGTTAAGTTTCACCACTCAACACGCCATAGCTCCAGAATTTTGTGGAAGTGGGGAATGGCAGTGAATCAATAAGAGCGGAGTGTTTTAACACTAGATTCGCAGGTTCCCTCTGCCTATCCTACTATATTCGGGATACATCGTGATTCGGACGCGCCCAACGAGGCTTCCGTACCATTTTTAGGATTGTAGGCCAACAAGAAATAAATTTTATAAAAGTTTACAACTTATGCACTAATTTTGTATGAAAAAAAACTAAAAGTATAAGTTTGTTATTAGTTTATTATGAAATACCTACAAATTTTCACTTTTGGGTTTTTTTTATTGATTTATATTGTAAGTTCTCAATTTGTTCATATTTCATATGTAATACGTGAAAATCAATGCATAAATGCTCGTATCTTTTGGTTGCATTGACTAATAAACTTGATTTTTTCTGTGATTCAAAGGACCGTATATCTAATAGAATAATATTCAATATTAATTTCATATTTATATCTACTCACGATTTCGATACTCGTACTGACACGAACGGATAACAAAGAGATCCTAAAGCAGTTTCATTTTTGCCTTTTGAGGTACGGAACCCTAAAAAAAGAAAAACAGATAATATTTATTATAATTATAATTTTCATATAATAATAATAATATTTTTTAAGTTCTTTGATTTTCACGATTATTACACATTTTAAATAAAACTATTTTAACAGGATTAATCGCTTTTTTTTTATGTTTATACATTTTTGGAAACCCGACGTTTCGAACACTTTGCAGTAGTCCGTGGTCACGGGTAGACTGAGGTGGCATTCGTCTGTCAGTTGACATAATTATTATATCAAACTACCGCCAACGATTTCTTAATTGCCTCGCGTACTGCCCTGGATTCCTGCAGAATGAGCTGATGGTATCTTGCCCTCTGGTATGGTGGGTTTGAGACTTCAATGATTTTATGAGTGGGTCCCAGGTG